>CM031238.1:609994522-610134522 GCA_018340775.1 Taxus wallichiana var. yunnanensis
AATCAAAATAGGCACACTATACCTCTTCTTCTACAAGCTACTCCTGGCTAGGGTTTTAGACCACTTTATCTTCTTAACATTTGTTCATAAATACCGATGATGAAATGACCTCATTATTTTTTGAAACATTCTAGAATCACCATAAAAATATCCCTGAAATCCATAATTTCCTATGAAAATCACACACTTCAGAGTGAGCATCAGAAGTTCCAACTCGAGTTGGATTTGTTCTAGATTTTAACCCTGTTCCACAATAATTGTCATAACTTGCAAAATACACCTCATGAAAACCTTGAATTTTTGCAAAGCACCAAGAAACATCCTATTAACATATCCAATCATCATAATGTCATCACCATACCTCAAACTCTCTAGCCTATCTCATTTACATAGCTTCACCTTAGGGTTTTGCAGAAAGAAGCTAAGGTAAACTGAATGAACACTATAACACATCATGAAACCACCAAAAATGAACCAAAAATACCTGATAAACCTTTAAATACTTGAACACATGCATCCATGAGCTCATATACTTCCAAAACTCAATCTCACACCTCCTAGCATCCATACTTGCTCCAAATGAGCACCTATAACATAGTAGATCACATATATATGCACCATGCCACTACTATGAGTGCATAAAAACTCTCTAAACCTGCTATCCATCATGACAACATGATTCTCAATCATCCAAGAATCTCATACCATCATGTAGCATCACCTAGGCACCTGAATGGGCTTGCAAGAGCAAACAATCCTCATTGAATCTCACTGTATCATCAAGTACACATATGAATCATCGTGTCAACAAAATGAAAAGAATCATATGGCCCTAATATATCATCCAATTTTTTTATTAATGTGGTTTTACATCAATGAAAACACCTAATAGGACCACATGCCAATAGAATATGTATGTATTTTTAGGGTCTCTACATTTCCCTCTCTTTAAAGTGTTATTATTAAATAATAACATTTTTAAAGATAATATACACATGTATATTAGTGAGAAGAAGGCAAGGAAGAATGGTGGGATTACTTAATATGCCCCGGTGAAATATTTGGATTCCCTAATGAGTAGAATGGTAAGGAAATACCTCCTAAAGTGGGTGATTGATGCAACAAAGTAGTGGACAACCACTTGATAGGAAGAAGTCAAGGAGTTTAAAGGAAGATGGGAGGAATTATGCTTGTAGGATGAGAATAATTTAAAGAGTGAAAGTTAGAGAAACCTTATTTTGTTGTTGCATAATAGAGTTTTCACCATGATTATGAAAGAATCGTGATGTGTAACATGTTATGTTCATAAAAACACACACATAACAAAAAAAGATAAAAAAGGAAAACAAACCCAATATACACCATAAAAGTATGCACCATGGCTATAAGGAAGCCAAGATGATAATGAAATACATGTAATTGGTCCAAAAGAAAGATCAACAATGTAACACAACTTTGAAAAGAAGACAATTAACTATGCCCCTAATACATTCTACAATGATGGTCAAGAAAATGTGAATGCCCCTAAGCACTAAACTTATGAAATGCATGGGGATAGGATCATATTGAAGAGTAGAGTAATATTAGATACTCCAAAATAAAATCTTGTTGGACACGCATTGAAAATTTATCTGAGAGTTAAAAAGGATCATTTCCCTCAAACATTAAACTTATGAAATACAGGGAGGGAATGGAGCCAAGAATGCCCCAAGTGAAGTTATATCGTGAAGGAATCAATTTATTTGACTTGCCCCAAACATGTATATTAACAGTAAATGGAAGATGATGTACCGTGATAGTTGTAAGATTGAAATGATAATGAGGCTAGTAGTTAAAAATGTGATTTTATCAAGATTGTGTTACATTGCTGAAATGTTTTTATTTGTTTGTAAATTTTTAGGAGTTTGCGAATATTTGATTTTTTTGAAATTTATGATTTTTGTGAAGAGTGAAAAAGGGAGAGGCATTATTGTTACACCGGAATTATTATGGAGATAGGATGATGTGAGATGGAGCTTAGTTTCCATGATCATAGCTTAGCTTTGTATTTATGGTGTATGATTATTATGCATAAATGATGATGTTATATGTGAAATGATGTCCACAAAGTCCTCAAAATTAGAACAAATACAAAGAAATTTAAACAAACTAAAGTACACATGAAAATAAAAACACAAAGGAAAACACACCATGGCTTATTTAATAAACCAGGATGATAACACAATATGTACAAGTGATTCAAAAACACAAATCAACTATGTCAAACAAACCCAATATGAATAGAAATTAAATAAACTAAAGTTATGTGTGAACCAAGATATTAATAATTCATCTGTAATTGGTTTACAATAACAAAGTACAACAAAATAATAAACTAACATGCTAGCTAAAGCATCTTTACAATGTTGACAAAACGTAAAATTACAAGACAATTTATAATAATGACAACTAATGAAACTCCTAATGTGTTCCAAATTGAATAATTAGACATATATGAATTCCCTCAAGTGATAGCTTAGAAACACGAGAGGATTAGATCAGGCCGAAGGGCGGAATGATCTTAGATACTCTAAAAACACTCTTGTTGGATCCCATTGAAGTTTGATCTGTATTGGATTTAATCCAAGTGTGCCCCAAACAAAGTTATATTACGAAAGGGTAATTGATTGTTTTGCCTCGAGCATAGATATACACCATGGGAAAGAAAAGTGATTATTGGAAGATGATCTAGAATAATCAATAGGATTGCTATCAAATGGCGATATTTTTGAACTGTGTTATTTAGTTGTTGAAATTTTGTCAAACATTTTTGAATGTTTTATTTTTTTGCCAATTTTAAACTATTTTTGGTTTTTTCCAGTTTTATATTGTTTTTGGTTTTTGAACATATTTCAATGTTTTTGATTTTTGAACATATTTGAATGTTTTTGAGTCTTTGAACATATTTCAATTTTTTTGGATTTTGAAACATATTTCAATTTTTTTGAACATATTTGAATGTTTATGGATTTTGAACATATTTCAATGTTTTTGGATTTTATAAACACATTTAAATGTTTTTAGATTTTGTAAGCATATTTGAATGTTTTTGGGTTTTTAAACATATTTGAATGTTTTTGGACTTTTGAAACATATTTGATTGTTTTTAGATTTGAAATATATTTTAATGTTTTTTATTTTTAAACATATTTAAATGTTTTGATTTTTGACTCGGTAAAAGGGTACACTGTCTGAACTCATGTTCAAACAATTGTAAGAATTTCATTCCATTGGAAGAATTTAGATGATATAATGATAGGATGTATCACTCCACTCATGACTCCACACAACTAGGAAGATGTAAAGGCTCATCACTAAGAGCCAAGAAAGATGTGAGAACTAGGAGAATAATGATATGAAAATGAAGATGATGGATACCAAGACACAATGTGTAACAAAGGTCCGTTTCAAAAATGTGACTCATCTCCATCAAGATTACCTGACTGATTCCAAGTTGATTTCACTTTATATGTTTTGACTAGACTTAAATCCATTAGTTCCCTCTTGATTGAAAAGATCCATTTGAAGGAATTGTTATCTCTCTTAACATAAGTAACTTCTTAGGATGTGTATGATTAAGCACTTTTAATTCATATTTTCTGAAGGCTTTATTTTGTTTGTTTTTTTTAAATGACCCCTAAATATTTCCTATTCCACTAATAAGAGGTAAGGGCTCAAAACCGATGAAAAATGTAGGTGAGTAAGGATACTTTCCTCCTTTCCCAGTCTCATACTACTAGTAAGAAGTATGGGCTCATCACCGAATATTGTGAAGGAAGAAATGTGTAATCATTGATATATTTTTTGTATTTTAGATTTATATTTCCTTGTATGATGATATTGTGCTTATTGGGAAGGAATTTTCCCCCAAGTCTCAACCGCATGTGGCTAGTAGGACGCAAGGGTTCAACAATGTAGACTAATATGGATGGTCAAAAGGTATAGGTAAATAATTCTAGTGCTTTTTATTAACGAGAGATCTTATTTGAAAGGAGTATTTTCTATCGGTAATCTTTGAGACAAAACCGTAGGTAAAAAATATCTAGAATGGTAGAAACCATAATAGGGATGAGATACAAAATGCTTGATAGAAACAAGATTTATCTATGTCTTATAGGTGAAGAATGTGGAGATATGATAATGTTATGATTGAGATATATACCAATGGATGAAATAATTAAAATTGTTTTTTTGATGAGTTAACCATGCAAGCGAGCTCTCCTAGTGTGGAGAGTTCCCGTGGGAGAATATATTTTTTCTTCTACATTTTCTATTTTCGTGTAGTACATTGATGATGGGTTTGATATGGATTTTTTATTCTCTTTTCACACTTTTTGAGTTTTCTAGGTTTTTATGGATGTGGCTTTACATTAGAATTAACATCATGGAAGAAGTCCATGTTTAGGAAAGTGAATGGTCCTGAGTTAAAAGACTTTGGTGGACAAGGTCCAAGTCAATGTAGTAGCTAGAAGGATTTTCAATGTATCCATGATTTGATGAGTCCTAATTTATGAGACTTGTGTGGAAGAGGTACAAGTCAATGGAATGAATCAAAATATTTTATGAGTCCTATATGAGACTTGGGTCGATGAGGTCCAAGTCAATGAAGGGAATTCATTCAAATGAGTCCTAATGTATGATACTCAAGCGAATGTGATCTAAGTCAATGGAGTGAATCAAAAGATTTGATGATTGCTGATGTATGAGACCTAAGTGAAAAAGGAACAAGTTAACAAAGTGAATTGAAAGATTTGATTATTCTTGATGTACGTGACTTGGGAAGATGAGATCCAAGTCAATAGAAAGAGAATTTTATTGGTCCCGACGCATCGAGACTTCGGCGGACGAGATTTAAGTCGACGGGTATGTGATTAGATAAGTTTTTGATGAGATAAAAAACCTATGTGATGTTAGAGGTAATTTTTTGATGTGGAGAATACGTTGAAATTCATATTCCCTAATACCTTTGTAAATGATTTCCAATGTAGGTGGAATAGAATATTTATATGATAGTGCTTAAAAATATTCTTTACATCAATATGGCCTTCATCCGTGAATGGAATGATGCGAGGAGTGAAGGATTGATCCATAGATGGGAATCCAAGGCATCTTATAGGTCAGAGAGAAAAAATATTCAATGTTCCTTTTAGGAATTGAATTAATTTATTTGAAAATATATTTGTAATTAAAACTTGAAAAGGTTGTGTGATGATACCCCTAAGAATACACACCTCATGCAGTGCATGCATATGGATTCCTTGACACTCGGGAATCATCGTGTGATGTTTAATAATGTTTTAAAACAAAAAAGAATAATCTACATTAGATAACTGGTGTGAAACATTATTAAATTCAACATTAAAAATTTGATGTATTATGGACATAAAATGTTGCATTGTTGCAAGTGTCCAAAATTGTTGTTGTTGTCTCTCTACAACAAGACCGGGATGTCAAACATAGTATCTAGCATGGAAATTATAGAATCAAGTGAAACAATGCTTGATGATTGATCCTATTTTTAAAAGTCTTCATTTATATCATGGGTTTGAAAGGAGTCTTGAAGTAAGTTCAAGTTCTCGTTGGATGTTTGAAGATAGTTGTTCAAAACACTTTCAATTTCTTATTGTACTAACATAAGAGAATCTGGAGGGGACATTTATTGGTTTTGGTTTATATATCATTGAACCATGTCATCTTGATCTCATTAAATTTTATCATGTAAAGAATATTGGAAAATATTCAACTCTTCATTAAAAGTTGTGGTAGTGTTGTCCACTCAAAATTCCCCTGCTCTTAAGAAAGTGAAAATTTAAAATTTTGAGTTTAAGTGTTTTCTCTGTTGTACTGATAATGTGAAATGCCAAAGAAATTGAGAAATTTGTGTTTTTGGGTCATTTTGTGTGTTTTTCGGCTGTCGAGACATTTTTGTCCGGCATGTCCCAAGTTCAATTGGGCCCTCTGTTCCCGATCGGCGGTTCACCCAAAGTCTGTTCTTTTCGGTCCGTCGAACTTTTTGTCCCAAATGTCCCAAGTTCGCCCGGACCAATTGTTCCATTTTCGTCCGATTCGGCCGAGCCGCGTACTTCACGTACTTTTGTCCCGCATGTTCCAAGAGCATTTGTGCGTCTTTTCCCCGCTTCACCCGATTCGGCCGAGCCGCATACTTCACGTACTTTTGTCCCACATGTTCCAAGAGCATTTGTGTGTCTTTTCCCTGCTTCACCCGAATCGGCCAAGCCGCGTACTTCGCGCTTTCGCGTCCCACATGTCCCAAATGAACCAAAGTGCTATTTGTGCTAATTTTTCCCACTCTACCCGAATACCTTGCTTTTCAAATTAGTAGGTATGTATTAAATGCGCATTCATTGCCTTTCTCTCTCCTAAATGGCTATATAACGAGTGAACCCCCTATGCGTTTTGCACCTGCTTTCCTGCTATCTTTTGCTCAAACCTTTACAATCTAAATTCTTGCGTGCGTATCCATTTTCCTCTGCAATTCCTTCCCAAGTCTAGCTTGCAGCTTCACCCTCCGAATTACTACCAACATGAAGATCAAATTTCAGGGGCAAGAAAAAATCTCACCACTAGAGTCTGCCATTCCCGATATCGGGGACAGTGAAGTTTGCCATCTTGACTTTAGTGATTTTTGGTCGAGGATGACAGACGCAAACCCTATGCCAATGGCACAGATGATTCATGATAGCGGTTTGGATTTCGTTGGTGGTTTCCCAATCTCTGTGCAATGTGTAGATACAGTGCTTTCATGCGGAGCTCATTTCAACCCTGATTCGAGTGAATTGACCAATATACACGTGGCAGAGACATAGTGAGGCATTGAAGAGATTCAGGTAGCGGATTTTGAAGTCAGTGGGTCCCTCCCAGTCATAAGCACCTGTCTTCTTCTCCTTATTCCTCTCTTCTCTTCCTATTTTTTTCTTGGATTTATTGTAATAAGTTGAGGTATTGCGATTGGCAATCCTTAACTAATCTTTAGTTAAAAGAAGTAGTTCTTGGGAGTAATGAAATGTAAACTATATAATGGCCTCTCCTCGCCATTTTGAGAGGAAGAACTTGGCTTATTTTCTGAAAGTGTAAATAAATCATAAAGAAATCAATACGATGGGCTTTTCATTCTTCGTCTATCCGATCTCTTTTATCCCTAAGCTTTTCATTTAATCTTGTTAAGGTCATTTGTCTCGTGTTATGATAAGAAGATTTGTATTCTTGCGAGATGTTATTTATAGAACTTTGTGTCTTTCAAATTTCATCTTACTAAGTATGATACAAATGATCTTGTTTCAATTCACTTGTAACCCGCATACATAAATAATTACTCTGTCATCTATAATTCAGTGTTGCCTTTACGCTCATTCTCGTATTCTCATTCCTCAGTCCTTTTGTAATTGATGATCTTTATAGAAAACACTTTCGTAATATCCAAGTTCAACAAGAAAATCATGTTTTGTATATTTGTAAATAGGTTCATTTCTGAATAAGGGAACCTCTCCCATTAAAGAGGAGGGACTTCTTGTCCCCTGACTGTTGCTCTTCGTGAAGTCCTTTTTGACGAGCAACAATTTTTGGCGACTCCGCTGGGGAAATTGTATTCCAGTTCTGTAATTTTTGATCATCCTTTGATCTGGCGACTCCGCGTTTTACTCGAGGGAGAAGGGCCCTTGGTATTGAAGATTCTCAGTTTCAACTTTTGGAGCAGCAGGGTTTTCCTTTCCCTTCAACAAGAAATAGAAAGACTCGTTCGACAAGCACTCCACCTGTTCAAGATAGAAACCCTACGGGTGGTATTCCTTCAGAGCCAACCAGTCCTAATCTTCGAGCTTTGATTCTTGCTGGTGTTGTAGTTCCTCTCCAAGCCATTTTTCCAAGAATGGCGGTACCATTGCCCTGGGGTCATCGTGTCGGGCCCCTTGCCCTTCCTCAGCCTTTGCATGAGTTACCCAGAGGTAACCGTAAGAACTTCCCTAAATTCAAAGGCGATGGTAAAGCGCATCCTGATGAACACATCGCATCCTTCATAGTTTCATGTGGAGTTCAGGAGTTGAACATGAAGATGTCTCCGTAATAATTTTCATTGAGACTTTACAAGATAATGCTGCTGATTGGTTCTATCACCTTCCGGCTGGTGCTATCACTAGCTGGGACACAATGAGAACTAGGTTTGAAAACCATTTCAAACCAGCAGAAGATGTGCATGCCTTGCTAGCCCAAATCTCTCAAATAAAGAAGGATTCACCAGAGCCCATGAGAGAATTTGTGGCCCGATTCAACAGGTTGATTAACAAAATTCCGGCAAATACTCGACCTGTAGATCAAATTCAAAAATGTTTTTTCCTAAATGCCCAATTGCACGAAGTTAGTTATGCACTGCGAAGGGCTAATCTCGCAACATTGGCCGAGGATCAAACTCTTGCTGTTAGTGTTGAAGATGATTTAATCATGTCAGGGAAGTTGAGGAGAGACCCTTCTAAATCTAAATCTGCTTCTTCCTCCTCTTCCACTCCCGACCTAATACTGATCCACTTTGGTACAAAAACTTGCAAATGATCTCATTGCCATTAAGAAACAATTGGCTCAGCATGCTCCCTATGCAGATGTTCCAAGGAGGAATTTTCAGCCCAGAAATCATTTGCCTACTTCTCAAACAAGGCTAGCGCTTGAAGGACCTCCTATTAAAGTTCCTATCAATGCAACCTGTGAAGTTAAGGAACCACAGGATGAGGAGGTTAATGAAGATTGCGAGGAATTTGTTGAAGAGGTTGATGATGAAGCGATGAATTTGAGGGATCTCAAGTTAATTTCTTCACCACCAAGGCATTGATGAAGGGGATGATTATGACGAAGTAGTAGTAGCAGACATGAATAGCGAATCATACGCTGTCATGACTTGAGAGTAGACAAATCAGAGGGAGAAAGTGATGCACCCACCAAGAAATCTAAAGAACCGACAACAACTATCCCCTGTTATTGCAAAAAGAGGATCTCCTATTCCCATTTCATCTGCACCAAAGGTGAGTCCTCACAATTCTGCTACTAAAGTTACTTATTTTTCCCTAAAATCGATAAACCTAAGATTTCAAATGATGATAGCTTTGTCCACTTAAGGGGTCGTTTGATATTATTGATCACCCGAAAAAAACTAAGGTTCAAATCTCGGAAGTGAATATTATCAAACCCATCCTAAGGCTTTCACTAAAATGATTCACTTTGTCAATTCCCATTCTAAAACTACCTCTAAAGGCCTTTTACCCACTCCTTCTTCTGCACCACAACCTAATCTGATAGCCGCTGTCACCTCACCTAGTGACAAAATCAAACCATTCTATGTGACACTTCTTATAGCTGGTCATAGGCTCAGCAATTGCGTCATAGACTCAGGAGCATCAGACAATGTGATGCCTGCTAAAGTAGCTCATGCCTTAGGTTTGACTCTCACACGCACTTATGGATCTTGTTATTCTATGGAGAGTAAAGAAGTGCCCTTGGTCGGAAGGATTAAAGATGCACAAGTGGCTTTTGCTGCTTTTCCTGAGAAGAAAGTTTTGGCTACTATCTTAGTAGCAGATATTCCTCCTTCATACGGGATGTTGCTAAGCAGGAACTTCTGTAAGGATGTGGGTGGAGAAATTCAAATGGATTGGTCACATGCACTCGTACCTGTTAATGGGCAAATGAAGAAGCTGCTGCCTGAGAAGCAGTCTGAGTATATTGTACAAAAACGGATGATCCTAAAGCACAAATACTCTATGAGGATATGGGGCATGGTAACTACATGATTATGTCTCCTGAAGAAATCCAACTTCCCAAAGTCTCACCTAAAGATCCTAATGGTGTTTGGATATTAGAGTTTGATGGAAGTTGTTCCTCAGCTGGTTCTGGAGCTGGTGTCATATTGGTGTCACCCGAAGGAAGCCTTCATCCTTTCTCATTCAAGTTGCAGTTTGAAAATACCAATAATACAACAGAGTATGAGGCTCTCATTCTTGGACTACAGGTGGCAAAAGAACAAGGTGTGAAGAATCTTCTAGCTCGTGGAGATGCAAAATTGATTGTAAAGCAAGTTAGAAACCTCTTCCAGGTGAAAAATGGAAGGTTGAAACATCACCGGAATCAGGTTTGGGATTCCATTGAATTCCTCAATGCTTTCTCCATCTAAGCAATACCCAAGGAGAAGAATACCAGGGCCGATTCACTAGCAGTCTTAGGGTCACTGCTCATACCTCATCCTGACTTCTCTCAAGATAAGTTCACCATTGAGATGATCCATCAACCTAGTGTACCTGATAATACAAGTAACTGGCAAGTTTGTAATGATGATCGGCACTTGTTTTCTTTCTTAGAACTCAAGGATAATTTTGAGCAAAATGTACTTTGAAGGAAGTGATAACTTGCCTCGTGAAAGTGTGTCCTTTGACAAAGTAGCCACCCAAGGAGAAGAAACAGATCAGGATGGATGTATCAAACTCAAGGGAAACAAGATTCCTAAAGGATTGGTGAGTTTAGAGGAACTATTTGATAAACACGATAGGTATGTAAAGTCTAGAGCTTCTCCTGGACCTCAACAATCAGCTGAGTATGACAAAATTAATATTGGGAGTTCTACTGACCCTAAGCTCGTGAACATTGGAAAATGTTGCACAGCAGATGAGAGGAAGAAAGCAATTGATCTTTTAAAGAGGTATAAGGATGTTCTTGCTTACTCTTATGAAGATTTAAAAGCTTTCCAACCAAAAGATATGCAACATTTTATTCCTCTCAAACCTGGAATTAAGCCTTTTAAGCAGAAACAGAGGCAATACAATCCTAAAATAGCTGACACCATTTTTCAAGAAATACAGAAGTTGTTGAAAGCTAAAATCATTTTTCCTATCCATCATTCAACATGGATTGCCAATATTGTACCTGTTAGGAAGAAAAATGGTGAGATTCATATCTGTGTTGACTTCAGGAATCTGAACCAGGCTTCCTTGAAAGATAATTACCCTTTACCTATGATGGATCAGGTCTTGCAAGTAGTAATAGGATCTGAGATGTTGTCTATGCTTGATGGATTCTCAGGATATAACCAGGTAGAAGTTAATACTGCAGATCAGCACAAAACGGCTTTCACTACCCCTTGGGGTACCTTTGCTTACAGAAGAATGCCTTTTGGGCTCATTAATGCTGGTGCCACTTTTCAGAGGGCTATGGATCTAGCTTTTGGAAGTTTGAAAGGGAAGTGTATTGTTGTATACCTTGATGACTTGACTGTGTATTCTAAAACAAGGGCGGATCATTTTCAAAGCACTGAGACAGAGTTACTGCTAAGATGTAGAGAACATGGGATCTCTTTGAATCCTAAAAAATATGTCTTTTGTGTCACAGAGGGGAAATTATTAGGGCACATCGTCTCCAAAGATGGTATTAAGATTGATCCTGAGTGAGTTCAAGCTATTCAGCAAATTCCTCTCCCAACCAGCAAAAAGGGCGTGCACTCTTTCTTTGGTAAGATCAATTTTTTGAGAAGATTCATCCTTGATTTTGCAGAACTAACTATGAACATCTCCCAAATGATGAAAGGCAAACAAATGTTTGGTTGGTATTCTGAAGGGAAAGAAGCCTTTGAAGATATTAAAAGAGCCATTGCTAAAACTCCTGTTTTAGCATGTCCAGATTTTAGCAAAGATTTTATTATCTATTGCTACGCCTACGATAACACCTTGGTCTTGCTTTTAACTCAGGAAGATTCTAATGAGCACGAACTCCCAATTGCATTTATGGGCTATATTCTGAAAGATCATGAGTTAAAATACACCATGATGGAAAAACATGCTTTTGCAGTGGTTAAAGCTGTTAAGCAGTTTCATTTTTACATTCTCAACTCTCACTCCATGGTGTTGGTACCAGATACAACCGTTTAAGTCAATTCTCACACAAAGCAGAATTTGGATCCCAGAGAGAGGAAACCGGGTGGCTAAGGTCTAAGAATATGATATTGACATCAAACCGACCAAGCTCACCCATGGAAAAGGCCTTTGTGAGCTCATCGTTGAAGGAGCTAGACATGAGTTACTGGAGGATAAAGTTGGTCTTCCTACCGTTCTGTTTCTTAGCTCAGTTGATGAATGGTATGCTGATATCACCCATTTTCTCACCTATGGAGAATGCCCCTCTCATTTGACTACCAAAGAAAATAGGACTGTTAAACTAAGGTCAGTGCAATATGTGTTGTGGGAAAATGCCTTGTTTAAACATGGGTTAGATGGAAGGTTTTTGAAATGTGTGGACAAGGAACAACAGAAAAAGCTACTCTCAACTTTTCATGATCAGGCATGTGGAGGGCATTACTCATCAACTGTCACTGCTCATAAGATACTTCGTGGAGGATATTACTGGCCTACCTTGTTCAGAGATGCATCAAAGTGGGTTGATAAATGTGAGGCTTGTCAGACTTTCGTGGGTAGACCCAAATTGGCCTCTTTGCCTCTTAAGCCAGTTGTAATTGAAGAACCTTTTCAACAGTGGGGTTTGGACTTCATTGGAACACTTAATCCCTCTTCTAGTGCTGGTCATACTCATGTATTAACTGCCACAGATTATTTCACCAAATGGGTAGAAGCCATTCCAGTAAAGAGTACTACTTCTGAAGTGGTGTGCAGTTTCATCAAAGAAAACATCTTGGTAAGGTATGGTGTACCTAACAAGATTGTGACAGATAATGCTTCAAATTTTTCTTCAACCGAGATAATGGATTTTTGCTATGGATATGGCATCTCCTTGGCTCACTCCTCAGATTACTATCCTCAGGGAAATGGACAAGCAGAATCCACTAATAAAAATCTGGTGACCATAATAAGGAAATTAGTCAATGAGTCTCAACAAAACTGGCACAAGAAACTCTATGATGCTCTTTGGGCAGACAAGATCACACCTAAGAGAGCCATTGGAATGTCTCCTTTTCAAGTGGTATATGGAGTAGAAGCTCAATTGCCAGTAACAGTGGAGCTGCCAGCCTTGCATCTAATGAAGGCCATTGAAGATACCAGTTTCAATGATGCTTTGGATAAGAGAATAATGTACCTTCACAAATTGAATGAGAACAGATTGAAGTTGCCGATAAGATATCTACCCATCAACAAAAAGTTAAGGTCCTGTTTGATAAGAAAGCCAGGTTCAGAGATTTCCAAGTTGGAGACACTTTTTTTTATGGGATAAAGGCATGAACCTCGCACCATGGCAAGTTTGATTCCCTTTGGCTCGGACCTTTCAAGATCAGGCACTTTCTTTGGTAAGAATTCTTTTTACCTTGATTATATGGATGGTTCTTCTCTCCCACTTCCTTATAGTGGGTAGTACCTGAAATTGTTCAAGTCATAGGTGATTAGGGAGTCCTTTGTATATTCTGTACAACGTTTTGTTTTTCTTTCCCTTTGTTTTGGTGTGTTGTCCTCTGTATTGGTTTGATTCGATGACTCCGTGGCCCAATGGATAAGGTACTGGTCTACTTCCCCGAGTTTGTCTAAGTTCTTACCTTGTCTCATTCCTTGAATTTATGCCAAGTCATCCCCAGAAGGAGCCAGCTGTTGTCCACTCAAAATTCCCCTGCTCTTAAGAAAGTGAAAATTTAAAATTTTGAGTTTAAGTGTTTTCTCTGTTGTACTGATAATGTGAAATGCCAAAGAAATTGAGAAATCTGCGTTTTTGGGTCATTTTGTGTGTTTTTCGGGCCTGTCGGACATTTTTGTCCCGCGTGTCCCAAGTTCAATTGGGCCCTCTGTTCCCCGATCGGCCGGTTCACCCGAAGTCTGTTCTTTTCGGGCCCGTCGGAACTTTTTGTCCCAAATGTCCCAAGTTCGCCGGACCAATTGTTCCATTTTCGTCCGATTCGGCCGAGCCGCGTACTTCACGTACTTTTGTCCCACGTGTTCCAAGAGCATTTGTGCGTCTTTTCCCGCTTCGCCCGATTCGGCCGAGCCGCGTACTTTGCATACTTTTGTCCCGCGTGTTCCAAGAGCATTTGTGCGTCTTTTCCCGCTTCGCCCGAATCGGCCGAGCCACGTACTTCGCGCTTTCACGTCCCACATGTCCCAAATGAACCAAAGTGCTATTTGTGCTAATTTTTCCCGCTCTACCCGAATACCTTGCTTTTCAAATTAGTAGGTATGTATTAAATGCACATTCATTTCCTTTCTCTCTCCTAAATGGCTATATAATGAGCGAACCCCCTATGCGTTTTGCACACTGCTTTCCTGCTATCTTTTGCTCGAACCTTTGCAATCTAAATTCCTACACGCGTATCCATTTTCCTCTACAATTCCTTCCCAAGTCTAGCTTGCAGCTTCGCCCTCCGAATTACTACCAACATGAAGATCAAATTTCAGGGGCAAGAACAAATCTCACCACTAGAGTCTGCCGTTCCTGATATCGGGGACAGTGAAGTTCGCCATCTTGACTTTAGTGATTTTTGGTCGAGGATGACAGATGCAAACCCTACGCCAATGGCACAGATGATTCATGACAGTGGTTTGGCTTTCGCTGGTGGTTTCCCAATCTCTGTGCAATGTGCAGATACAGTGCTTTCATGCGGAGCTCATTTCAACCCTGATTCGAGTGAATTGACCAATATACACGTGGCAGAGACATAGCCGAGGCATTGAAGAGATTCAGGTAGCGGATTTTGAAGTCAGTGGGTCCCTCCCAGTCATAAGCACCTGTCTTCTTCTCCTTATTCCTCTCTTCTCTTCCTATTCTTTTTCTCGGATTTATTGTAATAAGTTGAGGTATTGCGATTGGCAATCCTTAACTAATCTTTAGTTAAAAGAAGTAGTTACCGAGAGTAACTGAATTGTAAACTATATAATGGCCTCTCCTCGCCATTTTGAGAGGAAGAACTTGGCTTATTTTCTGAAAGTGTAAATAAATCATAAAGAAATCAATACAGAAGGGCTTTTCATTCTTCGTCTATCTGATCTCTTTTATCCCTAAGCTTTTCATTTAATCTTGTTAAGATCATTTGTCTGTGTTATGATAAGAAGCTTTGTATTCTTGCAGATGTTATTTATAGAACTTTGTGTCTTTCAAATTTCATCTTACTAAGTATGATACAAATGATCTTGTTTCAATTCACTGTAACTTCGCATACATAAAGAATTACTCTGTCATCTATAATTCTGAGTGTTGCCTTTCTGCTCATTCTCGTATTCTCATTCCTCAGTCCTTTTGTAATTGATGATCCTTATAGAAAACACTTTCGTAATATCCAAGTTCAACAAGAAAATCATGTTTTGTATATTTGTAAATAGGTTCGTTTCTGAATAAGGGAACCTCTCCCATTAAAGAGGAGGGACTTCTTGTCCCCTAACTGTTGCTCTTCGTGAAGTCATTTTTGATGACCAATAGGTAGTTGACGTGTTTTCGATTCGAGAACTTCATCATCAATTTATATTTTGATAACTTTGTCGCCAATTAATTCTTGGACATAATGGTGAAGTCACACACATCTATCTATTTGATGACTATCAATGTGATGAAATTTGTGTTGGTAAAATTATTTTTCGATATGGCAAATTAGGTGTTTCCACCAATGCTCATGGGTCTAGGTCCCTCTGCATTGAATGGGGAAGCTCCCATTTATTGAATGTAAACTAAGATGTTCCTATTTAAGTGTTTTGGGTTAGCCAAATAGGTCGGGATTACACATGAACACTTCCTTGAACCTTTGGAAAATTTCTTGTATGGGGTACAAGGGAGGAGATTACAAAAATGAGGGGTGAAGGAGAGAAATTGGGAAAGGAAGTTTATCATTGTCAGTAGTCACATAAAAATTCACACTCAATAATCAATGTAGCTCAACATTTAATTAGAACAAAACAACAATGAATCCATTAGTGAGACAAACTAATCCCACATAGAAACACAGTTCTTTGAGGCTCATTCATCGAAGATACAAAGCTATTTTTTATCACTATACTTACAAAGTGCATATAAGAGAGAAAATAGAGGAATACAAGGGAAATGGAAGAAATGTAGATTTTATTTCTTATGCATTGATGATACAAATTTCAAAAAAATAATCCACAATTACTACCAAAGAGTTAGAATTTAGGATCCTTTATAATGGAGAAGACACCCCAATTTATAGCAATGTGAATTGGCCTTTTAGCTACCCCCACATGAATTTTCATGTTCTCATTCAAATTGTGACTTTTCATCTTCTTAGGACATGAGAAATAAGTTCCCTTTTTATAAATACAAGAGAATTTTACAATATAACTTTATAAATTCACTTAAGTGAATAAGATAAATACAATGATTATGCTTAATGAAGAATTAGAAAGGGGAGATAAGAAAATGGAGAAAGAGAAGAGAAGGGAGAAGTTTCCATAGCTGATGAAGAAATTATCTCGTGATGAATAAATTTTTCAATTCATGCCTCCTGATGATGAGTCTCTAGAGTGGGTTCTTGTTCCTTAAATTCCTTTCCAAAATGAGCTACAATAAGTGCCAATATATCTTCCTTTAGAATGCAAACACAACCAAACACCTTGGTCCATGTCCCGAGGACATCACTAATCTTATTACATTGACTAAGCCATTCTTCATGATCCATTACAATTGCAGCAATGCAACTTTTGATATTGGCCAGGGACTCTAAGTTATCTTCATTGAAGAGAGAGTCACCTACCTCTTTCTTGACTATATCTTAGAAGGAAACAATGAACTCTTTTAATGACGAGTTTTCAGTGAGCGGAGGGAACTCAAGTCTCTGAACACAATTGTTGACATCATTCAAGATCTCAAAATAATGTCGTCCAAAAGATTCTAACTTAGATATAGTATTCTTGAGCCCTACATATTTCATGTCCATGATGTGGATCCAAACTTGAGACAAGTTCTTTGCAGTGGATACAAACTTGTTCTTACTCACGAGGGTGTGAGAGTTGAAGGAACTCATATCAGATACCAATGGAAACATCATATCCAAGTGATTGACCTATTTTGCAAACTCCTCTTTATTAAACTCGAAAAAGTTACAAGAACATACTTGATGAGAGAAATGATATCCAAAAATACTTCCTTGCCTTATTAAATGATTTTCTTGATTCATTTCTCCTGGCCTTCCCATGTATTATGTATCCTTATGATTTATTGAATTCTTTAGGATCAAAACTGCTGATCGGAGGAATGTATTCAACTTCAAGGGAAGATTTGGAGTCGGGTTCCAAAAAGGGTTGAATGTAACCACTGAGAGCTTTCATCTGATCCTCCATTTGTATAATTATTCACCTGTATTCTTCGTTACGAGTAAGGAGGAAATAAGTAATTCCTTGAATAGATGAGAGTCACCCTCATGTGAATATTGAACCAATGAGATGTGGGTCAACTCATAATCTGATGGAGTCATGTCCTCAATGGGATTTTCATTCCTAGGCCTAGAAAATTCAACATACTGATTACTGAAGTGCCACTGAAGAAGTGAGATGTTGTCTAAAATTTCTTTATTTGCTTGGAATTTAGTGTTCCTGAGATTGGTGTGAGACTGGGCATGATAGTAAATTACGTTGTCCTTAGATCATTCTTGAGCATTTCTTGGATGCATGGAAAATTCTCTTCAGAATTGACACAATGCCCGTCACCGGAGCACCTTCGGTAGCTTGATGTGAGATTAACTCTTGATCATCATGAGGAATTTATAACCTTAGGGAAGACATGATTCGATATTTGGATTCTCTACCATGAATCACCCTTACTTGATAGGTCTTTCTTGTCTTGAGAAACTCAATCCAACCAATTATTTTTCGGCTCACCCAAATTGTTCACCTAGCACACCGAGTTCAACTAGCTTGGCTCACTTTGAACAAATCACTGAACTCACTCAACTTACTCACCAGGGGAGAGAAGATGCCTTCAACTAGATTGAATTTACAATGATGATATTTGGATCTCTTAACCCTTTCTAGAATACTTATCGATCGCACAATATCTCTTGTCTTTAGATATTTCACCTTGTGATGTTTTGCTTTAACTCTTGCACATAACCGTGACCAAAATGATGTCGTTGGATCCTTGTGAAGGATGGGTTACCTTTTTAAGCTAGGAAATCCTCTTGAAACCTTGTGAGGATATCAAAAATCTAATAGATGGATGAAAAATAAGCCTACTACAATTTTCCTCACTCGAATGAATACTTTCTATTTTTAGCAGGTTGAACCAAGACCCGCCATTTTGGTAAATATTGCTTTTTTAACGAACTTAGTTTTTGGAACCATAACTTGCTAAGAACACTTTCACAGATTTTTCTTTTCCATTTTGAGACACTTGAAATTTTTAGAAATTTGCTTTTTGCTTTTTTAGCCTAAATTGCCTAGTTTTTCATCTTTGTTGTTTTCTGAGTTCACTACTTTGAAAGGTTTTGCTATTTTAGGAAAGTTTATATTTATAGTAAGTGAAATCACCAGGTACTTACTATTTTTAGAAACTAGTCTTCCACTCCTCGGATTGATAAAAATCATCTTCTCTAGAATAGGTTTTTCTTCTGGACTCTATGCTCAAAATTCTAGCTTGAACTGTTTGCCGAAATGGTGGGAATTTGAAAAAGCATGAGCTAGGGAAGAAATTTAGGGTTTTTGTCATGAAAAATCATGGGAAACTCTTAGTTTTATATTTATTTCTTATACTAGGTTCCCGGGAAAGAGAGAGGCTATGAAATTTTTCGTTTGATTCTACTCACCGGATTTGGAGATATGAGTTTTTCATGTTTTTGGTCATGGAGTCATTCTAGAAAAAATTGGCCATGGCATCTAGATAAAGAGAAATTTCTTGGTGTTTTTAAGAATTGAACATGAAGGCGTGGAGGAAAAATGGAGTGAATAAGGATGGTAATGGCTTTTTTAATTTTCTAGCATTACCTTTTCACAAACACATAGAAACGACAATTAGAATTTTTGTAAATTCTTAGTTTTTTACATCTTCTTTGGAGGGAGAAATTTTTGTTGTGCCAATATTCATAAGATAATGGGAAATAAAAATGTTCCTCACCTCATCTTGATAAGTGGCAGACCACGATTTCTTGGTGGAGGAGAGAGAATAAACACTCGAAAAGCTCTCGAGGGCTGAAATTGGGTCACATGAAGAACCTAGGAAAGGGATGGACATGGGAACATTTTTTGTCCAAATTTTATAAAGGGGATGGGATATATGGAGCATAAAAATGGCCCTTATATGGGAGTGATAAGTTTCACTTTGTGATTACACATTGGGAAGAGCTGAGAATAGGTGAGAAAGGGCTTAACTGACATCTTAGGGCTTAATTGACAACTTTGGGCTTCGTCGGGGTCATATGATGATCCAAAGGGCTTACTTGGGAATGGGTGAATTTTTATGTCCCAACTATCCCAAGGGGATGGGACAGAGGGACACAAAAGTGTGCCATCATCTAGGTGATGACATGTGTCCACCCTTGAAATTGGCTAAGTCCTGAAAGCTTACCTTGGAGAGAGACTTGATGACAAAGTTTATGGAGCATCTGGAGGTCATTTTTGAACTTATTTATATGAATTTGACTCCAAAACCATTTTTAGAAGAATGGTATAGGTCACATGCTTTGATTCTTCTTGAAACTCCCCAAAATAGTTTTTTTCTCAAGATCGTGGGGTGTTCCTTCCAAAAATAGATTGTGGAAAGAAGCACTTTGGCATTGTGAAATATATGAAAGAAAAATAATTTATATAATTGAATCATATTTCCAATGGTATCTTGTTTGACATCTAACTCTTTACGAAGCTCTTGGAATCACATCTCGAAGCTCAGTGCTATTTTGAACTGCAAGATCCTTTTCACCGAATTTGTTCCCACATCTTCAAATCTCTCCTAAATCTTCCTAAACTACTTAAAAATGTTATTAGATCCTTAATACCACTTCCCAATGAATTTATACTTTCAAATTTATCCCGTGGGTGCACACTTGTCTCGAGAAAGGATAAAAATAACCATTTCTAGGTCTATCAAGAATCTGCCATGAGAAACACTACATCTGAATAAATTTATGAACTTAGTTTCATATTTTGAACAATTGGGTGAGGTTATCACAACAAATATGATTAATTTATGGATAGGTATAGGTATGGCACGAGAGGGAAAAATGATTCGGGAAAGTGCCTAGGAGGGTTTATAAGTTAAAATTTTGACACTAGGGTATAGTTGTCATGTTTTCAACATTGAATTTTTCCTTGAAAAAACACATGACAACAAGTCATAATATGTATTGGGTTTTTGACAAGATGGATTAGGTTTCCCTTTAACAAAGGGTTTTGTAATTGGATATTTTATCATTTTATCCTTTGCTAATTGATGAATGAAAATAGAGAAATTTTCTCCGAGGGTGTAAACCGACATTTGACTTTGCGTAGAGTAGTGTCTTATCTAGGTTGTGTGATTGGAATTTAAGATGATTGATCAATAAACTAAGAATATATGTGAGTGAGGTTATTTTACATCTCACAAAGTTTATTTAGTAACTCATCATTTGATGTCTTACGTGAATCCACCATTGTAATGAAAAATGGGGTAATATGGAAGCTTGGTTGATGTGATTATATTTCGGCAAAGTGAATACCATAATATACGTCTTCTTACTTGAACCTCTAACAAATTTAATACTAAAATGGAAGATGGGATGAAAATATTGAACTTACTCAACCTCTAGAAAATTGAATGCTAGAATGGAAGAGGTTGAAAATGAAAGTTTATTTCTCGACCCTTAACAACGTGAATGCTAAGATGGAAGAGAATGGGAAACATGATTTATGTGATCGAATATTAACAAAGTGAATGTTAAGATAGAATAGGATTAACAATGAAAGGGAAATACTCAAATATCAACAATGTGAATGTTGAAATAAGAGGTGTAGAAATGATGATGCCTAAAATTTAACAAAGTGAATGTTAAATTTGTAGACATAGGATGGGCGAGTGCTTAGAGTTTAACAATTTATATGTCAAACTAAAAGACATAAGATACTTGATAGACCAATAATATCATGATGACGCTTGACCGTGATAAATTGAATATGTCAAGATTTATATTTAGAATGAAGGTGCTCAAGTGAGGATGTGGGTATCTATAAATCAAAGCTTAGATTTGATGGGAAGAAGTTTCTTAAAATTTGGGGATGAAATCCTAATATTTAAGGCCAAGGTAACAATGAAATTGCAATAAAAATCTAAATGAAGGATATTTGGAGGATTCAAAAAGAGATGAAGATGAAGAGTGTATGATATGAGTGTGCAACACAAACTCATTAATACGTAAAAAATATAAAAATGATGTTTATGGAAGGAGGGCCTCTAAACTTAAGTTGGCTTGGTGAAGGAGTGGCTTCCTTTAAAAATGGTTCTCTCCCTAAATGCCAAAATATTAGCCAAGTGAGTGTGGTATACTATTGCTAGTTGCCAAATTTACTTTACCCCTCTTGATACGATAAGCCAAATTTTATTCCACTCAAAGGATCAAACGAGGTCACTATTATGGATAACTTTGAATCTAATCCTCATAAATGTGTACTAGTCAAGTGGGTGGAGGTTTCTATTTCGTTGGATAGTTCACTAAAGGTGCCAACTACTTTGGGGTTCCTGTGTTACTCCTCACAATGAGTTTCTAACCCCTAACCACACACTTCTCATAGTTATAGTCGAAGGGGGAATAAACATGTCTCGAAAAATAATAATTTAAAAGAGTTTTATAAAGTGTAATAAAAGAAGGTGATAAAAGCTTTTCTTGATTATAAAAATGAAGGCAACTTGTAGTTAGTAGTTTCTAACAATAATATTTATAGAGATGGTCTTGCAAGTAACAAATTAGAAGTTTCCTTGAGGTGAAAACACTATGTAAAATAAAGAAACAAACTTTACCATTATTTTGTCAAGATCACCCAAGAGGGTACGAGAGAAAGAGTATATGCATTGGTTTGAACTACACAAAAAAATAAAACTATAATAAATATTTCAAATTTAAGCACTATTTTTATTAATTTGTCTTTGGAAAGAAACTATGAAAACTTGCACACAAGATTTGATAGGTGTTTTAGTAGCTTACACACAGATTCAACACGAATAATAATAATATTCAATATGCTCTGAGATGATCCATTTTCAATCATATCACAGATTACATATATATAGGAATATGCATTCCTAAAAACAAGGAGGTTTTTCAACAACACTCCCACAAATCTCTCTCTCAACTCCTACATACGTGAGCTATTAAAACTCACCCAAACTAATATTGTTATATGAGTTGTTTATCAAACAACTCACATTAACATTTACATTACACACATATATTTACCTCTAAGTAAATATTCAATCATAAATATTAATGGAGCACTAAATATATACCTAACATTCTCCCTCTTAGTGTGAACATGGGAAGAAAACACATTGGAAAAAGTTGAAACAAAATCATATGCCTCCGCATATTTTTAGGTCTGCATACTATTGATTGGATCTTACTATCTAGATCTTGCTACACATGACCAATCCGCTTCACCATAGTGAACCCCATACCAAATGATCACACTTCCATCGATTCACCTACATACGCAAACTCAATAGTTCCCACTTTCACTTCCAGTGAATGATATATTTCACCGACCGGTCGATGTTAGAAGCACGAAAGTCAAAGAATCTCTGCAATGATGATCACTCCAATTCATCTTCCCTCCTATAAAAATGTCCTAAAATTCCAAAATGTACTTCTCCTCATTTGAATCAAAACAAGGGAAGGAAACCACCTACCATTTTATTCTACACACACCACACAACTGAAATAATATAAAATACTACCACCAAATTTGAATGTGATCCCACCATTGGTGACTGACAAGAGGTGTTGATCACCCTCCATCCTCCATTGCCTCTGACCTCTAGTAGATGGCTGGTAACTTAGCTGGATGTGAACATGAGGCTCAATGGTTACTAGGATGTTGGGTAACACCAAAAATGCATTTGTAAGGCAATTTTTTTCCAAATTTTTGACTTCAACTCTCAACAAAATGACTTATGACTTTTGGTGACAAGTCAAAAATTTGAAAACAACACTTTTAACTCAAACAAATAAATATTATATTTGAACAAGAGACTATTTTGACTCTATAAATTTGACTTTTAATGACATTTGATGGAAATACTATTTACACTACTTTGGACTGAAAGGAATTGATTAGAGAACATTTTAAATCTATATTTTATGAAAACTTTACCCAAGCCAAAATATAATCTAAACAATCCCAAAAATAGCTTTTCGTTATTCAACACAACACAATGGTGACTAAAAATAAGACAATCTAAAAGACTATTTATAAAACAAAACTAAAATACTTATAAATGACTCGACTCAAGAACAAAAGAGTTAAAAAAACAACAAATCAAGAAATACCTATACACGACCTAATGAAGATATGTTGAGTGTCAGTCATACATGGAAGTGTGGTGTGAGGAATTTTTTGTTTGATGAATATTTTTGTTTGAAATAAAGGATGATGATCATTTTGATCTCGCTATTTGTATGTTGTGTATCAATTTGTCTTCAAATAGTATGTGCATTACTTGACAGAAAAATGTGGAGGCGAGACACGAATAGATCTGAACAGATACAAAAAACTATCGCTATTTCCACTAGTCGATGCCACCAAACAATATTTACTAGCGTTATTTCCACTGGCGTGATGATAAATATACACAACAGACTGTAATCAAGTGGTAGATCACCATACACTAGAGATTGTTATCAATACCATCAAACATTTACGCATTGATAATATCGATGATATGGTGGTCGGTGTGTGAGGATGTTTGAAATGATGTTATGTGGTTACACACCGACCGCATCAAGAATTCGAAGCACCAATATACAATCAACAAACCATGAATCTATTCTCCCAATACCTGAATGGAAACTCAAATAGATGTGGATGCATAAAATTTGCTAGTCAATGATATCAATTAACAATATACATAATACGGGGCAAAGAAGAACAAGACGTTGCCCCATATTTTCAATTTCTCATTGTGATTGAATTTATCCGATACCAATGATAGGTGTTGTAGGAGCTTAAACACACATTCAACACGAATAATAATAATATTCAATATGATCTTAGATGATTTGTTTTCAATCATATTATTGATTACATATATATAGGAATATGCATTCCTAAAAACAAGGAGGTTGTTTAAAAACACTCCCAAAAATCTCTCTCAACTCCTACATACGTGAGCTATTAAAAATCACCCAAACTAATATTTTTATATGAGTTTTTTTCAAACAACTCACATTAAAATTTACATTACATGCATATATTTACCTCTAAGTGAATATTCAATCATAAATATCAAACGAGCAATAAATATATACCTAACAAGATTTAGTAATTTGGAGGAAAAAATAGATCTAACGTGAAAAAATGACAAGTGTTAGGAGAAATGAAACCATGAATTTTCTTAAAGGTTTAATGCAAAAATTATGTGTTCATTTCATAGCTCATCTCGAGACCTTTGTATCACAAAACAAATTTGTTTCGAGGTCGGGAGAAAAATTTATGGCCTTCAAGATAGGTTATTGTTGTCTATTTTCACACCCCTTGCAAAAATAGAATAACTTGGACTACCGTGAACTTGGAGTAAAGGTTGCGAAGAGTTGGAGTATGCCATGGCCAAAGATGAAATGCCACCAAAGTCTGAACAGGCCTCAAATGTAAAGTGGAAGTTTGAGGGTTAAAGAACAAAGACCGTGGATGATGATTCAAAGCCACACCAAACTAGTAGAGGTCAGTGGGTCAAAATAGAGTAGTTGATGAAACCGTGGAATAATTTCAGCATGTCATGGTTGAAAATCAAAATCTACGGCTAAGGAGATAAATCCACCGAAGTCAAAGAAGCCGCGAGACGAAGAACAAAGCCACAAATAAAATAAAATCCAACATGCCGCAGGGTGAAGGAAAGGAAGTCCATGGATGTTGACATAAATTTACGCTATATTAGAAGTCATGGAATGGAGAAGAGGGTTAGTAAAGCCACGCAATACTATAAGGAGAAAGTCATGTATCAAAGGGAAACAACAATTTTTCATGGGAGACTAAAATTGCCATATATTTTGATTGGATGATCTGATTTTTACAAACCTTATATCGATGGAAATCTCTCAGTGTCCTCTATACAATAGAAAATGAATTTCTTAAATTTATCAAGGATATATGCATAAAGGTGGAAGAATTCTCCAACACATAAAACATACATTTCTAGGTGGTATAACTACCAACATTTAATGCAGTATGAGTGCCCATCTCATCTCCAACAAGGAAATGACGTGTGGTAGTGGATAACTAGAGGTGCTTGGATCTTTTAGGGAATTTATTGCTTGTTTTTAGTAGATGGAAATTTGAGTTCAAGTTTCCCTCTCTTTCTCCTCCTCTTCTCTCCTTATTTTTCTATAAATGTAAGAGCTTTGCTCATTAAAAGAGATCCATCTTTGTTGTAATGGAACCATGCCAAAATGGTCGACTTCCCATGAGTTTCACACCTTGAGATTGGTCTCTGTAATATATGTCACATTCTGCCATGAATGTAAATGATTGTGCATCCCTTAAGCAATAAAATCAGATTTTGTTGCTATTTCTCTGCCCTAGTCTTACTTTTTATTTCTCCTCACCTTTCTATTTGTATTTCTTGGCATTCTACGTGTTCTCCTTTCTTGCAGGATCCATTTCATGTGTTGTTTGCGTGAAGAAGATTGGATCTACATGGTTCTTGTCTGTGGCACATATGTTATGCCCTCTCACCCACATTTTCTTTCTTTCTTTTTCCCTTATGGAGAGTGATCGACCCTTTCCTAGTGCTATTGCCATCCCCTTTAGCTTAGGATTTCCTTTTCTACATCTCCTTCTATCCCTAGTCCCTTGGCACGTTTAGGTTAGGATTTTATTTCAGTATTAGGAGTAGTGTTATCATTAGGATAGGTAGAGGAAGTCATACTTCTCCAGTAGTTTTGTCTCGATCGCGTGTCCCATAATTGAGAGACAGTCCCATGTTGCCTCAAAATCTTGAGTTGTCTATGACTTGGGGCAGGGTGCAATTTTGAGCTCCAACAGCTTACACTAGTGCACACACTAATACACTAGTGCATGTAAGTGAACAAGCTAGCATAACAAAGGATTTTTGAGTGTGTTAGCATTCAAGTAGACATGCTAGCGTAACAAAGTTTTTTTTGTTATGGTAGCATGCATAATGATACGCAGACAACAAAGGACAATTTAACCAATTTAATGTTATGAAAATGCGTGTAAGACCATTCTAGTGCACATAATGATACACTAGCACACGTATTTACATGATATTGAATTTATTGTGCGATGTTAGCCCACCAAATATAGGAATGGACATAATTTCATAAAAATGCCAAGGGACCTAGATTTTTTTAATGTTCTCCTTCTCTCGCTTCATAGAAAGCTTGAAACTTGAACAACAAGGTTAAAATAACACAAGGAAAACACATAAATTATCAGATTAGAAAAAGGTAATCTAAAAACTATAAAAAAGTGTGGGTGGTCCCACTGGGTGTTTTAGAATGTAAGCAATGAAAAACTTAGTAGAAGTGAAAGATAAAAATAAAGACAACAAACCTTTCTCCAAGCTCTTCCTTGCAAACCTCAATGATAAGATTGCTGAAGTATTAAACTTATAGAATTTTGTAGTTGTTGGATTGTGGATGCTATAACTTAGTCTCCAAATGAAGGAATGATAATTCTATGAGCGAAGATAGACATGAGGATGCAGATGGAAATTTTGTAAGAAGTTGGTTGTAATTACACAAAGCTTCCAGGGATGATTTACAAAGGATTAGCCTGCTATTTATAATGGAGGGAAAGACCATGAATATCGATCAAGATTTGAATGGGTTATCGAGTTCATAATTGTAATTTCCTAAAATAACCATTGGATTTGGTTTGTGTAGTTGCAACTTGTAGTGGAAATGAATGTTTTGATTTTATTTGGGAAGGTGGTTGTATGTGCAACTTTGCTGCCCCCACCTTTGTAGGATTCTAGAAGTAGAGTTGAGTGGAGTGTGAGTAGATAAATATAATTATTTCTATTTAAATAACTAATTTAATTAGTTATGAGTTATGAGAGGATAATTAACCATTTAATTAAATAAATGTTTAATTAAATTAGCTAAAGGGGGTAGGAGTATAACTTAAGTGTAATTAAAATTAATTTAATTAATTCTAAATAAATGTAAAGATAATAGAATTAATTTGATCAAATTTAAAGAAATATGATAGATTTAATTGAATTAAATCTAAACAGGATAAATATTCGAAGTATGAATTAATTAATTTATTGAATTAATTCTATGAGGGGTGTGAATAACTTGAGGATAGACTAGGAATAAGCATATATATTTAAGGTATCTACATAGACCAAATAGAAATTAGAATGGAGGAGTTGATTGAACTTGAATAATTAAGATGATCCTCCATGATCCTGTTAGAAGAACATCAAAAGTCAACCAAATGCTTATTTGACAAGAAAACTAAGCTGTGTGATTTCAAGAAAATGATCTAGTCCTCAAATGGGATGTGGACAAAGCTAAACTAGGAAACACTCCAAGTTTCATGCACTTTGGAGTGGTTCATACATCATCACTACCTACAAAGAGGCTAACTCTTTCGCGTTATCTAACCTTCATGGAGAAGCATTGCAAATCCCAATCAACAAAATTTAACTTAAATCATCCCATTAACTTGTTTCATTACATCTTGTAAATACTTATATGTTTTGTTATGGGAGGTCCCCTCCTTTGTCATGTGTTGATCACTAATTGAGTGTTTTTTCCTTAATCCTTATTGTGATCATATTTTTTTGTAATAAGTGTGTATGTAATCTATGCATGTTTCACTTGAAACATGTATGATTTTATCTTTGTACATAGTTTTTAGAAGCACCTTGTAATCATATGCATGTCATTTTAGAGAAATTTCCATGGCAGAAATCGGATAGTTGGAGAAACTTTCAACGAGTATCCTTCCACTCCACAAGATCAGTTTAAAAATCAGCGCTAAGTTCATGGGTTTTAAAGATACATGATTTAAAGGTTTGATAATAATTTCTTCAAGGTTATGCTTGACTCCATGCCTACTGGATGCTTCAAGGCTACCAATCTTCATCATCTAGCAGGAAGATGTCCCCTAGAGGTCACCAAACAGTTGTATAAAATTACACCCCATGTAATTATGAACAACTTATCTAAGTCAGGAACTTAGCCATTTATGCTTAGAAAACCCCAAAACACTATCTTTTTGTTTTGTAAAATGCAAGAGATGTAGTGATCCACAAGTTATCCTAACTTGAAAACCAAGAGATCGAGAATTAGGTATATTTTGGTAGAATTAGTGTTTCATGGAAGTTTGTTAAACTTTTGTGGCAATAAGGAAGTCAATAATATATAGCACCAAATCAATAATTCTTGGGTCAAAGCCAAGTTAGAGCATTTTGGATTTCACATACCCAAAAATAATGGAGAAAATTAGCTAAGGACATGATCCGTAGAGCAAAGGAATGGAAAATAAGTTAGTGCTTCACGACATGGAAACAAAGTGTCGTGTGGACTAAGAATACATAATGATTTGTGGAGTTTTTCAATTCTTTGAAACCAAATAATTTTTTTGTCAAGTTAGAATCCACGACACAAAGAGAGAAGGTGGTGCCTCAAGGCACTACCAGCAAGGAAGTGTAAATTAGAAAATGACCAAGGTAAAGGTCATTAGATACTAACATAGTGTCCTGCAGGTTTCTCAAGATATATTGTTCTAAGAACTCCAAAATTTTGTGATACTAAGGAAAATGATCACCAAGTCATAATGTCATGCAATGAATAAATAAGATTATATGGCATATGAAAAGAAGGGCCAAACCATAGGTAATTATGAGTCAAATATAATCATGAGCACAAGTGAAATTTGTGCATGAACCGGATGACCAAATACCTAAACAACAAAAATCTAATTAACTATAACATCACTCTTACTGGTTTGATAGCATGTGATAGAATCAATACACAATGTCATGGTAGTTAGACACATTTAGATGGCACCAATTTTTGTACTACAAATCAACACCGTAAGCAATCATGGCATCCATGCTTGTTCAATGAGATTTTAGGGATCGATACTCAATATGGAACTCCTTACTTCCATCCTCTCTCTCTTCTTAGAAATTTTTGGGTTTTCTTTGGAGAACTTGAAATTTCATGATTTTGACCTCTCAACTAGTGAATGGAGATTTTCTTGCTTCATCTTTATATGTAAATTGTAAGAGATTGATTAATGAAAGTGTGGTTTTTTTCTTTCCTTCAAATAATCTATGTTTGGCATGAATATATCTGCCCTCTTGCATATTTTGTATTCTTTCACTTGCTCGCATTAGAACTTTGTGCATCTTCATAATATTCATCCTACGAACTTGCATTTGTGTTATTTGGAATATGAGGATTTCTACCTTATTTTTTCTAGTGTTATCACCACCCATTTCAGGTTAGGATTTTATTTTTCATCTCTTTCCTTTTCCTCTCTCCGGGTCCCTTAGATGTATTAATGTAGGTTAGCTATAGGAGTAGTTTTAACATTAGATTAAGTTGTGTTATGCATTGTCCTAATCTACAACACAAAGGAACCGTCCTTCTCTGGAGGTTTGTCTCAAGCTGCAAGTCCCACACTTGGATACCATCCCATATTGAGAAAAAATAATGATCTTCCATGATCAAATCTTGGGTTTGCATTTGACCTTCAATAGTTCTAAAATAGTACAAGAATGCCATACCTGATTGGGATTTGAATTCTTGAGGGATTATGTTTTAAGTCCTTTTGAATCTAAGATTGAAGTCTAAGAAAATATCTGTTGAGGATATATTTATGGTTTTGAGGTATATCATGAGAGATATAATGTCTATATTATCCTTGAACCATTTCTCTAGTTTCTCTCCTAGATGATCCCATGTGGAAATGGATTGTGGAGATAAACTTAGGTACTAACCTTGAGCTTTACCTTTGAGATAAGAGACAATAGTTATGAGACATACATTCTCTTCTCTAATATTGGAATGACACAATGGTTGGACATATATTGGATATGTTTAACAATATTTATGTCACCATCTCCATGATAGAGAGAGAGAGAGTTTTAAGGTATGTTTTGGGCATATCATCTCACCGCTACAAATGGAGGGTATTGGAGTTGAAATACAGGATGGAAGGTGCTATGAAAAGAGCCATGAAATTTGGAAACATTAATATATGAAAATAATGGAAAGGTGGTATAGAAATGAGAAAATGAGTAAGAGATGAGACAATGGAGTCATTAGGTGTTTGATATTATGGTTCAAAACCAAAATATATGAAAACACACCAAATCTCATATATAAAATTAAAATAACATAAATTATTGCTTCTAAAAATACAAAAATATTTTAAAAGAGAGTACACAAGTATAAAATAGAACAATTGACAAATTAAGACAATATTCATACAAACTTTCCCACATACAAGTCTCACCAGTGTGCCAAAATTGTTGTCACTAAAACATGTGCTCGTGGAATATCACCAAGTTTTGGAAAAACATGGTTATATAATTGATAATATACGAATGTAACCAAGGTGTGGGACCTTGTATCTTTAGGATAAACCTCTAGATAGTGTTATCTCCTCAACCTAATATAGTCTAATGATATGACTAACCTAATCCTAGCTAAAAATTACAAAGAAAAGGGTGCAGAGAATGCATGAAATAAACTAAAGGGTCAATGTAGAAAATTTAAATTGTTCTCTCTCCTTGAGGTGAGGATTATAATAAAAATTTAAGGCTAAGATAGTATAAATAAGATCCATTCAACTTTTCACTTCATTAAACTTTAATTCCTCGCATGTTTCACATAGTGAGTTGAAACTGTAAAACATGAAATGAAAAAACAAAAAGGTAAGAAGATAACAACATAAGAAAAAGCTAGATATGAGCCACAATAAATAATATATCATTTCTTGATGGGTATACAAAATATCTTATAGTCATTTAGAAGGAATTAGACACAATACACATGCCACAAGTAGAGGTCTATAACTCCGAATGTTTAGCTACCATTTACGGAGAGTAACTTTACACTCAAGAGAGAGATATTTTTCAATTAAATTGAAGAAGGATCTTAAAGCTCAAAAATTCCAAAAATTAAGAAATTCATGCAAAACTTCCTCTAGGATCATATTGTAAGGATCATTCATGCCTTAGTCCCAAGTAAACCTTTTTCTTATCCTTTGATTAATGGCGATCCCATCGGATTAAGAGATGAAATAAAAATTGAGTTGTCACTTGTCCAAATGGCCATGAATACAAATCAAGACCACTATACTATTTCATTTATTATTTAAAAACTTTCTACACTCTCTCTTATGTATTTTAAAGAGCCAAGGAGGAATATGCCACCTCCAAAGTATGATTTATGAGAAAAGGGACCGATTTGAATGCATATATAATCGACTTAGGTGTAATTTTAATGTGAAACTGGATAAAAACATGCCTCAATTTTTTTGAAATGATAAAAGTTAAGCTTTATTCAAGACTTCCAATGAGACCACGTGCATGTGAAATCAATAACTGAATCAAAAATATGACGCAAAAACTAGGCCCTAGTTCGACGCCATATGTTGACCTTAGAAATTTTATTTAAACTCGTGATGTTGATTTCGTCATAAAAATTTGGTGAAAGTGACTTAAAACCACCCCTAAAAGGCATTTCTTCTCAAGATCTTTCCAATGATATTGATTTTTCTTGAATTGGTGACCTAGACAAAAATTATGACTCGCTTGAAAATCCTAAGCCATTTAACACAATTGATAGCCACATGGCCATCAATTTGAACATTTTTTCCTTTTTCCACATGTTTTATCCTAATTGGTGATCTTTGATCTATTTTACACCTTTATCTCAAACCACGTGTCACTATATAATTGGATTTAAGCTCTCAAGGTCACTTTTCATGACTCTACTTCGACCTACTAGGTAACATCTTTCTAGGAATCCGAGTGGCCCTTCATTGGTCCACATGGACTAATGAAATATCACCCAAGATATTGGTTCTACGTTGGGGGAACCACAATGTCCATGGGATCTCGGGGTCACTTTAAGGGTCTTAGGATCACATAGGATCCAAGTGACTCGTGATTGGTCCACACGGACTAATCAAATCACTTTTCTATTCTCGACCTTTTTCATTTACTTGTTTCTCAAACCTTTTGAATTAAATGATTAAGTGACCTCTAACTCACGTAATCGACATGCCTCATTCCCAACTCATCAGAAATTGATGTTCAAATTTACTCGGTCAAAAGATGAACCATGAATCCCACACACCTATTTAAATAAGTGTCTTCCTTGGCTTATAACCTTGACCTGGTCCTTCCTCCTCATGAATATGGGACTAAGCATCCAATGTGAAAAAGTTACTAATGACCACCAAGTGTCCCCTTTGTGACCTAATTGAATCGATGGTATAGATCCTTAAGAAAATGGATTATTTGGATGTCACATGTCATTTTATGTCCAACACAAATGAATTTGATCAAGTTTGTTCCCATTTTGAATTGTGGAAACCTAGGTATAGTCTATGTAAGTAATTTTAATAAGTTTTGAGATATCGGGGTCCAAAATGAATGAATAATCGTAATCAAATCCTTCAAGTATTCATTTCACACTTAGTTTCCTAAAAACATAAGAAAGGTACTATCGGTTGGAGGTTTCCGATTTAAGTGATAAGGTTAAAGGAGTGGCAAGTAAATGGAAAAGGCCGAGAATAATGAAGTGATGAGATTGGTTCACGTGGACCAATCATGGGTCATTCGGATCCTTCGTGAGGGTGAGACCCTTAAAGTGACCTCGAGACCTCATGGAAAATGCGGTGCTCATGATGCGACTGCAGATCCTAGGTGACATGTCATTAGTCCATGTGGACTACTGATGGGAAAATCAAACTCCTAAAATATTAAGACCCAAAGTAAGCCAAGGCAAAGTCGTAAAAAGTGACTCCGAGAGCCCGAATCCAATGATATAGTGACATGTGGCATGAGAGAAAGGTGGGAAATAGAGATCAAAGATCACCAATCAAGATGCGACACACGTGAAAGGGATCAAAGGTTAAAATTTATGGGGACATGGTTGTTGAATGTGTTAAATGGATTAAGGATTTTTAATCATTCATTACTTTTTCTCTAGGTAACAAATTCAAGCAAAATTAGTATCATTCAAAATATTGAGAAGAAATATCTATAGGGGTATTTTAAAGTCATTTTGACCCAAATTTTGTGACCAAATTGAGATATCGTGTGCTAACTACCATTTCCAAGGTCAATGCATACAAAAATTGAACTAGAGCCTAGTTTTTGACTCATGACTTTTGATTCATAGATTAGTTTCATATTCATTTGGTCTCATAAAAGGTCTTAATAAAATCTTCACTTTGAGTAAAATTTTATAGAGGATAATAGATCGAGTTAAGATATCATTGTAATAGGATTTTGGGATAATTTTTTTGATTTTAATAATAAAATGGCATCCAATTCAATTACATACGCATACACATTGATCCCTTTTATTTGAAATGATACTTTGGAAGCTGCATATTCCTTATTGGCCCACCACAATGAATAAGGGAGAGTGGGGTGAAATGTTTAACAAGAAATGAGCTCTTATAGTTGTCCTAGTTTGTAATCATGGTTGTTTAGACAAGTGGAAAATTAATCTTCATTTCCCCTCCATATCTCATATGATCACCATTCATCAAAGGATAAGTAAAATTTTCACTTGGGGACCAAGGCATGAATGATCCTTGGAATATGCTCCTAGAGGTAGTTTTGGGTGAATTCATGGATTTTGGGCATTTATGATCATTCAGATCCTTTTCCAAGGGTATGCACATGAAAAGGTATATTTGACGTAATATTTTGATCATTTCCCCATTGTTTCTCTATATAATGCAAATCAATTTTGATAAGAACCTTGCATATAATAAATCAATAAATTGCAGAAGATAACACAACACCAGATATATGGGGGAAAAGATACCCAAATAATCAATATATGCATAATAATACCCTTAAGGTAGGGCAACACCATATAATGCTCCTTAAGGAATGAGTAACTCCACAATCTCCTAAGATGGGAATCCACTTCAAGGGGGACGCCTCCAATATACCTCTACCAAGTAGAAGACTCAACTCATACATACATGACCCTCATAATGATACTCACATCCTTTAAATAGGATGGGTAACACCTAATCCCAATGTAGGCTGACCCATTACCCAATATAATTAATTCCTATGTGAGCCCATATAACTAAGGGGATGTGTGCCACATGTTGGCATCTCCATCAACCCATATACATTATATTATCATATCCCATGTGAACCCATACATATAACTAAGGGGATGTGTGCCACATGTCGAAATCTCCATCAACCCATATATATTATATTATCATATCCCAAGGTACATAGCAAATTTTAATTGAGAAAGATATCTCTCCCGAGTGTAAAGTTACTCTGCCCAAATGGTAGCTAAACATTCTGAGTTACTGACCTATGATTTTGGCATGTGTAATGCATATAATATCTTATAAATGATCATAAGATATTATGTATACCCATCAATAAATGATATCTTGTTTATTATGGATCATATATTCCCTTTATCTTGTGTTATTATCTTCTTTCCTTTTTTCATTTCATGATGTGTATAGATCATATTTGTATAGTTTCAGCTCATTGTGTCATAATACAAGGAATTAAAGTTTGATGAAGTGTAGAGTTGAATGCTGATATTTCTTCCCTCTTGGCCTTATATTTGTCCTTTGATTTCTCACCTCAACAAGAGAGACCCTTTTGATTTAGTGCATCACTTGTTTAGTTTTTTTCATGCATTCTTTAACCCCTTTTCTATATACTTGTTAGCTAGGAGTAGGTTTGTGATAACATTAGAGTAGGTTAGGTTAAAGTTTTGGCCTTATCCAAAAGTTATTTCTTAAGGATCCAAGGTCCCACACCTTGGGGACATTCCCATGTTATTGAAATATCCATGTTTTTCTAGAACTCGGTGATATTCTATGGGTGCACAATTAAGTGAAAATAGTTTTGGCACATTGGGGCTTGTGTGTGGGACATTTTATATGAACTGTGTTTTCATTTTTCAAGTGTTCCATTTCATATAGATGTGTATAATTTTTAAAAATATATATAATATTTTTAGAATCAAGAATGTGTGTCATTTAAATTTTAAAGTTGAGATTTGGTGTTTTTCAGCTCTTTTGGTTTGTGAACCATAATATGAAGCACCTAAAGAATCAATTAGCTCATATCTAACCCATTTTATCATTTGTAGAACACCTTTTGATATCTTTTCATATCTTAATGTTTCCACATTTTATGGATCCTTTTATAACTCTTTTCCTTCCTCATTTCAAATCCATTTCCCTCAATTTGTAGTAGTGAGATGATATCCCCAAAACAACCCTTAAAACCCTCCCTCTTTCATGGAAATGGTGACATAACTCCTGTTGAATATATCCAATATGCATCCAACCATTGTTTCATCCAAAATATAAGATAATAAAATATACATCTAAGACTTAGTATGTCTTCTCTTGAGATAAATCTCAAGGTTGGTACCTAAGTTTGGATCCACAATCAATTTCCACATGGGATTAGCTAGAGAGAAACTAGAGAAATAATTTAAGGAGATTGGAGACATTATATCTCTTATGGAACACCTCATCACCATAAAGTGATACTTAATGGAGCTTATTTTAGACTTCAATCTCATAATCACAAGGACTTGGAAGAGAATCCCTCAAGAATTCAAATCCTAATCAAGTATGGTTTTCTTATATTATTTGAAATCCTTTGATTCTAATCTTGTTGTGATTCAATTAATTGGAGGATATAATATTCCTCATGTGTATGACGTTGTTATCCAATATGAGAAGAGTCTTAATCAATATGGAAAAAGGAAATCCATCCCCATTACTCGCATTCATTTCTCACTTTATAAATTCCCTCAAAATTCTCGATAATTATTGAGTCTTCTAATATTCAACTTCATATCCAAGAATCCCCTATGGTTCCTAATCCTCCATTTTATATCCTAAAGGATCATTCTATCCAAAACATCCCCTTTGTTATGCAAAAATTCCTCCCATCTCTACCTATGGCATTACCCAATCCCCTTAAGACTTGTTATGAAAAATTGAGGAACTATGATATTTCATAGGCTATATCCATTCTCTATCTAACATTGAAAAATCTAATTTCCTATGGTGTTGTGAATGGTGGATTTATTAATTTTTCATAATGATGAGAACAACTTTTAAGACAAGTAACTTTTAATTCAAAATAATTTGGCCATCTTGGAGTATTTTCCAAGACATGATAACAACATGTATGATTATCTCTATTCTCTTGGGTTATGGAGATCGCAACATCTGTTGGGGGATATTTTAGAGCTTTCAAATGATCGATCAACAATTTTGAGCTCGGACCGAATCTCTCTTAAATTTTAACAATGATAAACCCTTTCCCTTTCTCATATCTAGTTCAAACCAATTTCACCAAAGGAAACAATGATAAAATAGTTGCATATTTGTGTAACTTCGATTCGAGATGACGATATCATTTAAAAATTCAAACATGGTGAATTTTAGTGCCGAATATTAATTAATTCCCAAATATTCCATTTTTAAAATTTGTGTTTGGAATTTTTTAGGCATAGGGATTAGGACTAAGTCAACTAATTTTTTTGGGTTCGAGTTATTTTTAGGGGTCAATTTTTTTAGCGTTTATAGTAATAAATGACTATTTTAATTCAAATCACCTTTGTAAAAATTGAAATTTGTAAAATTCTCCTTCATATATATATATAAATTATAAATTTATAATTCCAAATTCAAATTCGATTATCAAGTACACATCAAATTTTGATTGTAATTCCTTTACCCATACTAATGGTCCCCTCAGTCTTGTACATGGATGATTGAGATTGAATACATATTATAACCCTCCATCATCAAGGTATTTTTACTTTGTTGATATAGTATTTTCCTAAACTTACATATGCTTTGCAAAATGTCAAAAATGTTATCTAAAGGTAGCACAATATATGCATATGTTACAAAATTTCACAAATGTTATTGGCTAGTATCACAATATATGATAGTGGCGAAGAGTACAAAGATATGCTACCAACTCGGTAGCATAGTCAAATGCTACCGCTAGTAGCACAATCAAATGCTACCAACTAGTATCATAGTATATGATACCGATCGTAGCATCGATAACATTACGCTAATATGGAGATAGAAAAATAATGTTAAAAAAGATAGGATTATGTTAATATGGAGAAAAAAGAGAGTCTCGGGAATATTTTATTTCTTGTGCCATATTTTTCAAGGAAAAATTTCTCATCTAGACGATCATTTTAATTACTAACATAAAAAATTTAAAAATAAAATTTTCCCATACAAAACTGGAAAAATTAACATTTTTAACAAAAAAATCTTTGTTATTTTTTCATTTACACCATATTAAACAAGGATAGATTTCTCATCGAGATGTTTTTTTAACTCATATTTTCAAAAATAATTTTTAGTTGATTTCATATGCTATTAGTCAATTATTGCTACTAGTGACAACAATATCAAATAATTCGTCGATGCTTGAAATATTTTTCCTTTTGATTCATCATGATTTCAAAAGTAGTTTTTGCACAATCACCAAGTAATATATATGGGGTTTTATGGGGCATTAAAATTTTACCCGATGTGAAAATAGAGGCATCCATTATGGAAAGAGATTAGGAAAAAATAGAGATAAATCAAATTAAGCTTGAAGAAGAGGAGAGCACGATTTTTAACACTAATAACATCTAGACATTGTTTGAAGGGGAATATATTCAAGATGAGCAAGATGTTTTGTTTAAGTGTAAGGATCTTGAGCATTCTACTTTTTGGAGCTCGCCACACTTCTTGAAAATTGCCATTAAAAAAAAACAAGATTATATTTAGCATTTGTATTTAATTAAATGGATTCCCACGAGGATGTAGAAAATTAATTTGAGTTTCCACACTTCATATTTAAGGCATTTTCTGAAAAAAAAATGGAAGAAAATCTTATTAAAGATAATAATTCATCTCTAAATGTAAAATTCACATTTGAGGATGAGGAAGAGATATCATAAAAATTGTGGAAACAGAGGTGTTTTTGAAGATGGAAAAGATATAAACAAGTATGAATATCTTGTAAACATCCTCTATTGTGGAAAAGATAAAGATAGTTTCATGTCTAAGAAAAGTGCGAGGTTAACCCTTAAAAGTGGGTACCCCATTAGATATCTAGTTCTTCGTGGCTTCATACAAAGTTTCTTCTAGTCATACTCATTTCAAAGCATGGGGACGATCTCCAAAACATCAAATGCCGATCCAACACCTCCAAAATCCAAATGAAGGTCGAAAAGGTATTTTTACTCTTTTCAGCTTGATACTATGAGGGTAAATGATATATAAAACAATTTTCTACTCTCATCAATATCCATGTTCAAGATAAAGTTGGATGGCTGACCTAAGATCATCATAAAGGGGAGTTACTTCTCCCAAATAATTATTGGATTTGTTTTAGCTGATTTTGATTGTGGTTAGAATAGGAGTAGTTTAATTATCTCTTGATAGAATAATTGTTCTCGCACACTCTATATCTTTTCACTTGAAACATGTATGATTTTGGTTTTTGTATGTAAGTTTTACTCAGCCACTCTACGTTTTTTGGGAGATTTTTGGAAGGTTGTTGTAGCAGAAAATAGATCCAAATTAGTCTAATTTGAGTCATAGTTCAAAATCAAAGTGGTAGGGATATCTTTTAATAGTTATATTCATTCAAGACAAGCTAAACATATTGGACAAATTCAATGTGAATTTGTAAAGATTTCAAGACAAGTTTCAATTTATATGCAAACTACATAGCTAATGGATACACAAGGTAACATGTTCTTACATCTAGTAGTTAACTTTTCCCTTTGAGTGACCAGAAATGTTTCTAAAATATGCACCCTTCTTGTTGTTTTGGGAAACTAGTCAGAAAAACAAATAATTGAAGGAATATTGTAAGTCACAAAGTCCAAGTAGTGGAAATTAAATGACAAAGCCCAAGAATAGGGGATTGATGTGATTAGCTCAAGTGGACCAGTCATGGGTCACTTGGATCCTTCATGAGCCTCGAGACTCAATGTGAGCCACAATATCCCATGGAAATTTTGACTCCCCAAAACAAACCCAAGATCCTAGGTGACATGCCATTGGTCCACATAGACTAATGATGGGCCACTTAGTTTCCCAAAAATTTGAGACCTAGTAGGCTAAGGTAGATCTATGAGATAAAGGTGGGAAACATAGATAAAAGATCATCAATCAGGTTGTGACACATTAAAAAAGGTCTTAGAGGTTAAAATTTATGGTCACATGGATATCAACTATGTTAAACAACTTAGGGATTTTTATCAGGAGTCATAGCTTCTGCTCTAAGTCACCAATTTAAGAAAACTTGGTATAATGGGAAATCTCTTGAGAGCTGCCTATTATGGGTGGTTTCAATATGATTTCACCCACTTTTATGACCAAATCAAGATCATGGGTTCCAACTCCCGTTCCAAGGTCAATAAATGGTAAACAAACTAGATTATGGTGTTTGGCTCATATATTTTGATTCAAAGATAAGTTTCACTGCAAGTCCTCTCATTGGAAATGTCTTGAATAGACCTTCACTTTGAGCATAATTTCATAGAAGATGGTTGAGGGAGTGAATAGATCATTGTAATATAATTATGGGGATTTTTGGGAAGTTTCACATTAAAATGACACCTAAGTCAGCTACAGACGCATCTAAATCAATCTCTTATCTTGCAAATGATAATTAGAGGAAGCATATTGCTTCTTGCCCACCAAAATGCATAAAGGAGATTGGGTTAAGTTATTCAATAATAAATGAGTTGTTATAGTGGTCTTGGTTTGTATTCATGGTTGTTTGGACAAGTGGCATCTCAATCTTCATTTCCCCTCTAGATATGACAAGATCACCATTGATCAAAGGTTATGCAAAAATTTAATTGGGTACTAAGGCATGAATGATCCTTGTAATATGCTCTCATAGGTGTTTTGGTTGAATTTCTTCATTTTTGGAATTTTGAGCTTCCAAGTCCTTTTCTAAGGGGATAAACATGAAAAGGAATCTTCCATGACATCTTTCGATCCTCTCTCCTCTCTTATTATATATAATGCAATTAAAATTTAATTTAAAAAGAGATATTTCTTGAGTGTAAAGTTACTCTTCCCAAATGACAATTGAACCTTTTGAGTTGTGGACCTCTAATATTGGCATGTGTAATGCATCTAATGCCTTCTAATTGAATGTAAGAGATTATTTATGCCCTCAAGAAATGATATCTTGTTTATTGTAGCTCATATTTTACCTTTGGATTGTGGTATTGTCTTATTACCTTTTCGCTTTATCATTTCATGATGTGTGTGGATCATATTTACATAATTTCAAGTCACTATGTCGAGACATGTAAGTAATTAAAGTTTAATTAAGTGCATAGTCTAATGAGGATTATTTCTTCCTTTTTTGCATTTCATTTTAATTTTATTCTATTAGACCGAAGAAATGACCAAGTATGAAGACATGCGCAAAGGCGTAAGGATGCGCGAGGTGCACGTGAAAGCATAAAATAAGGATTTACACAATTTAAAGAGGTATTTGAAGGTGCATGTGGATGTACGAGGAAAGAACGTGCATAATATTGTGCATAAGGACAATAGAATCGGGAGTTAGATATAATTGTGACACAGAGCTAAAAATAGGAAAAAAAAAAGTTGACATAATGAACAAGGCAAAGATAATAATAGACAAATTCATGGAAGAGGCATGACCGTAGAAAAAGATAAAGCACATGCAAGGCTAAGAATATATACGAACTATGCTTGGAAAAGGACATGTCTAAATATAACACATGTGACATAAACTATTTATAGCGTACAAAGATAAAGATGAAACTTCTAGATTTAAAGCAAGCCACATATGGAGAACCAAAATATGACACCTAAATATAGGAAAGCGCAAGCATGCAAGCTTTGAATAGGGGTATTCTAAGTATGGATTCAAACATGTAAGCAAAGAAAGGAAAAGTTCCCACCCCAGTATAGGAGTAGATTGTGTAAGTGAGTGAGTCAAGAGTATGTGAATAAGAGGTATGTACATAAGTGTGTGGGTGATTTTGAGTCCATGTATGAGTTTTTCCTTATGCATGAGTCTCAGAATGGAGACTGGTTGAGCCTATCATATTGTAATACATCATGTGTATAATTAATACAAGTTCTTTTGGTTGATGATCAATTATCATTCCACATATTGTTATAGGACATAACCTTCATATCATATATATTTTCATGTCAAGTTAACCATGTTTTACATGAATACATCTTGAGAATTGGACACAAGGAAGGACCTGGTAGAGTTATGTGTTCTTTGGATGAGCACTTAGGTTACGCCTAGGTGATGTGTCAACGTGCCCGATAATGTTGGGTTGCATACTAGACTGCAGCATGACATTTTGGTTCCATTTCTGGGACCTTATTTTATTCAATATCTTAAGATGTGTCAAGCTTATGGTGTTCTATTTATCCTTGAGAACATTTAAAGGTGGATACATGATAAAGAAGATGAGTTTGTGTAGAGATATTGATAAGTATAATCCACACAAATGGGTTAAAGACAACTTGTACTATTTTCTCGTATGATACATTCTTCAACTTATTTCCATAAGAATTGTATGAATGGTTAGCAATGTATTTGAAAAATAAAGGAAGTAGGATAAAAAAAGAAAATCTAGAGTCGAATAGGTACCAAGCATTGGATGACTTGGATGCAATGTGGACGCACAATATATTATTGGTAGGAAGGCATCTTGCAGAATTACACTTTGGAATACGTGATCTCTACATTTTTATGCTTGGAGGAGAATACGAGTTATATTTCCTTCAGATCCCATAGGATAATATTTACATGCACTATGATTATATATAAATATCTTAATGGTTGGAATCAGATTGGAAAATATCCCGATGGATAGCTAAAACCCCCACTCGCGCATAGGGGAAAGGAAGGGTATTGGGAAATATTACGTTTGGTCGATGGAAAAGGAAATACAAAAATACTTCACATGATGAGCGAGAAAGGGAAATGTTGAGGAATCTATATAAAACAAGGGTTCATAGAAATATGTCCCACTAATATTGGAAAATAACAACAGAGGACCCACTTGACATTAGAGGAAAACAAGTCTAGTAAAGAGATGGACAACATTGGCGTGCATCTAGACCACCTTGGACCCTTATCCCTTGCATTAGGTTTTCAATATTTAGGAGTTCATATAGAGTATCATCATAGTGATGGAGAACGAGAAAGCAATAGTGGATAACGACATTGGGATAGAGATACATGCATGTACATACTAGTATCAACTCATGAGGCATAATAGATAAAGGTAGCGCATGTGGCGGTGTAACAGATCTCATAACCGAATAGTAAAATTAGTTTGGAAGTAATCTAGTAGGAGAAACATCAGGACAAATTTTTGGAACGCTACCCACTTGAAGTAGTCCCATAGGCAGGAAACAAGGACAAATGGTTGGTACATAATTTAGTTCTACTAGAACCATCCAGACTAGTTCTCCCTCAGGACCATCATTCATTGTAGTGATAGGAGGCTTTGGTACTCCCCCAAGTGGATGTAACCCTAGTGGATGTTTGGGGTCAGGATTTGGTCCTCCCCCAAGTTGAAGCAATCTAGGACAAGGAAGTAACCCCACCGGCACAACAACATCCTCAAATTTTATTTGAAATGTCACTCCAATTACTTGAGTATAGAGGAGTAGAAGATGTTACAAAACGCGTACATAAATGTGAGCTTTGATGGAGAGCCAAGGGAATTACTATTTCACATAGGAAGGATATTTAGTTTGGGACTACCCTACAAGGCCACGTGTATAGTTAGTGCATAAAATATGACCCAAACTAGATGACAGTGGAATATGAAACATTACACACCACCTTTCTAGTCAAGTTTCACATACTTGAGTTCGATCAGAGAGAGCATCAACACACTTAAGGAGATTAAACAAGGAATATTAGAGAGTGTTTGGGAATATGATGTGTGATTCAAAAATCTTTTGTCTAAGCTCTCTTATGAAATCCATAAAATTCAAACCATGTAGTGGTTCATGGGAGGATTGTTAACACAATTTAGAAGGGCACTATCACATAAAAATTTTGTAGACCCACACGAAGCCTTGGAGGAAACATTGTGCGTAGATATAGTTAGAAGTTTAAATTTTGGTTTAATCTTATTCCTTAAAGTGCAAATTATAGTTGTGGCATCACAATTGGAGAAGTTTTATGTTAATACCTTGCATGAAACTTGCAGTGGAATATGGTATACAGAATGTGACGTAGAGGGGCACACTAAGGATAGTTTTCCATGTAGGAATGTGCATGCACTACTCTCATCTTGTGAGATTTACCATAAAAATCATGATGTCCGGGATTTCCCACTTCTTCAGTGTGTGACCCAAAAGAATATGTCACTCTATTGCAATATTTATGACATGCATGCCCATGAAAAAACTAATTATTGGCTCATTGACCATATCCATGAGGCTTGTGAGACTAAGTTTCACCTAAACAATGAAGAAATTAGTTGACATGCACGTGAGAGACATAATAATGACACAAGTAATAATGGAAATGGAGGTTACAGGGGAGTATATCATGGAAGAGGTTGTGGAGGTAGATTCAGCTGAGGAACATGCTATATATGTGGGTCGCGCACCATTATCAACACGATTTTCCAAAGAATGTCTTGCACATACTATGGAAAGGGGCACAAAGTAGAGGATTAAACATACTTGTATGCACATATGTATAAGAACAAGAATGATTGGGGTACAATAATGATACATGTCTATCACTCTAGGTAAGGACAAAGGTGGTAGCCTAATATTTTTGCTATGGCATTAGTAACTATTATTAGTTACAATGTACACATAAGATTTGTGCATGTGTAAGCAAGGAATATCAAGCTGCTAATCATACGGGACTAGAATGTGAAGTCGACTAAGTATTTGGATAATTGGTAGAAAAAGTAAGTGTTCCAAGAGACCATGGGCTTAATCGAGAGAAGTGCAGGAGAGATACATTTTTGAAGGAACAAACATGGGATAGAGAGTGCACTAAGCGGACTAAAGTAAATGATAAAATGTTGATGACCTCGGGAAGTATGCATGATGCTTATATAAGAAAATATCATACCCCTGTTAGGAGAATGCTTATGGGAGAAGTTGTTATGCGTAGGAACCGAGAGAGAGTGATAGATTCTACATGCTAACATACCACATGAGGACCACGAATATGAAAAGGAGATTTCCATGGATGTGGCTATTGAAGATTGATTTATAAGTAAAATTTTTATTTATACATGCATGGAAGTTAATGTCCTTACCCTCGATGCTTGGAATAGAATAGGTAAACCACAATTATAGCCATCCTCAAGTGTGTTATACATGGTAAAAAATAAAGGGCTATGGCCATTGGAATTTTTAATGATACAAGTATCATGATTCATGGAGCGAAATTTAGAGGAGATTTCAAGGTTATGGAATTGGCATAGGAAGACAACTTCCCTGCATTAATTGGTTGTCCTTGGTGTTATAAAAACAATGTAGACCTGTGCTTTAACAAGCATTATGTTAGTTTTGAGAATGCATCCATGTGGGTAGTGATCCATATAGATGGAAAAATATTACTCCATACATCAAAACTCAAATGAAAAAGGATGGTGTGCGATACTAAGTATGCTTAGCATTAAAAGGAAGGGATGATCAAGTGGGGAGATACACATTCTATTAGAGAAACTACTAGTATTTCTTGTGAAAATTGGGCTCAATGTATGTATGAAATGGTTGGTGGGAGTGTCACAAAAGATTCACATAAGTGATCGACCACGAGATGGTTTGGTGATTGCAAAAACCATGCTACCGAAGTTTATTAGAGAGGAGAATCCAGAGACAATTTTGCACACCATGGAGGATCAACTATGTGATGATGGTGAAATGAGAAATATTATTGTGTATTCACTTATGGGAATGAAAATGAAATGGTGGGATGGCCACAAAGACAACTTTCTCGGATGGCACGAGATTAGGGTTACTTTCTTAACTCGGTTTGTTAAGAGTAAACTTCTTGTAAGGGTATCAAGTTATGATGGATCAAATTCTACCCTGGTCCACATCCAAAGTTATGAAAATGATTGGCTTGAGGGACCTGATACATTACCACCATATCTATGAGTGCATAAGTTCTATTCCACATTATGTGGGTGTGCACGCGTATGATACATATATGTTGAGATGAAACATGAGACCACGAATCATAAGGAAATGACTTCAAATAGGAGACATCTCTTCGATTACTCTTCTACTAAATACTCTATGCATAAAATTTTATAGTTGATGAAGCACAGAACTCTGGGAGATAGTATGAAGGAAGAGGAACTTATAACTCACTTACAAGGTGAGACGATTTTGAATGAGCATGGTAATGCTTGTGGATCGGATGGATTTTAATGATTACCTCCTCAAGCGTGCATGGAAGGAAAAAGATAAAGGAAATTTTGGCTAGATTTTCTACACAACTGAAAACCTAGGCAGTCATGAGATAAATCTCCCTCATTTACTTGGTGAGGCTCCCATGTAAGATTTTATCAATTATATTTTCTAATATCTATATGTTGGTTTTACTTTAACCATGTAGCTCATGGACCACAACTAGGAAATTTTATAGCAAGTAAGAAACTGTAAGAAATGTATATATGCAGAAGAGGGAAATAATTGAATGTGAGTAGAAAAGAAAGAAGATGTGTAGCCTAACCAATAGTTGACAGAGTTGGTCACATGCACATAGACGAAACAAATAGATCTTGAAATGTAGAATTCAAAGCAAAGGAAAGTTTCAGATCTAGATCTAAGATAACACAAAGTTTATGCAAAGATCTAAAAATAAATAAGAAACAAATGCACCGTTGACACAAAGTTCTCTCGGAAATATGCCTCCTCTCTATTCCTTAGCTTTCAGAAATATATCAAGGGTTTCAACTCAAAGTATGGAACACAAGAATGCTGATTACAAATTCTCGATGATTTAACCCGTAGGCTCTTCCTCTATTTATATTTTATAGAGGGGAAATTATGAATGGAAACTACAACTAAACTAGAACATGTGGGAAGTTGTAAAGGGAACATCTGAAAATATTTCTCCTAGAATTCCTCTCTAAGTGACATGCATCTGGAGGTTAATCCAAAGTTGTGCACATATGCCACTTATCTTAGAGAACTTTTCCAAATAACTTAAAGTAATGGCTTTTAAACCAATAACTTTAATCTTACAATTTCATTCGGGAACATAAGAGAATAAGAGAAGAAAGAAGATTTGCCGATGTTACACCCTATGCTTTCTTCTTGTTCTGATATTGAATATACTTGTCGAACATATAATTCAATAATTTCCCATCTATTTTAACAACAACCTCTTTCTCGGTCCTAAACTGCAGCAATCCTTTGGACAAAATGTCAATGTTTACTTCCACCTCCTTCAAACTAGGCCCGAACTCTTTAATATCTCGATTGAAGTGTTATCAACTTGTTGATTGAATTCAATGTGAAAGTCTTAACAGCTTCATCAATCCTCTTCTAAATCATCAAAGAAAACCTTTAAGAGAAGTAGGCACCTTTTTTGGAATAGCTCTTATGCAAGAAGAAACATCCCCAACTACTTCCTCCTCAATGAAAGAAACTATATTTCTTGACAATGACAATATCCTATCCTTGAGAAACTACATTCTTTTCAACATAAGATTGAGAATATCCATGTGGAAAGAAAATACAAAATCAAGCCATTTTCCCTTTTCAATTAGTCCATCAGCAATAAGTTGTTCCACAATAAAAAAACTCCTCTTGTATCTTTTTTATTTTAACCAAAATGTACAGTTACCTTCAACAACTACATTCTCATCCACTATACTGTCATCAGTTGCTTCACCGAGATAATGCACCTTTCATAACTTCCAGACTAGTTGGTACCTCTTTGAGTTATTTTGAAGCTTGGTGAATGATTTAGATTTTCCATTCATTAATAGTCATGACTTGATTACCTGCATCCTCCACCTCCTCAATCAGATGGTTTCTCACCTGCTCATGTGCTAAAACTGGCTGAGAGGAAGGTTTGGAAACCTTAGCAATGATTTCACACAACTGGGAAACCTGCTCTTGAAGTTTGATTTTCTCTTCCTTCTCTTTGTCCAACTTAAGGAATAAAGTGTTTATTAGTGTCTGTGTATCTTGCTTTAATCCTTCCGTGGTAGTCTGACCTAGTGGCACTTTGGTTACTTGAGATATCTACCACCGTGAGTTCTCCCTTCTACTTTCCCTCTCTGGAACTATCAACTCGATGAAATTCTTCCCTGATTATTCAATAATCAACCTTGAAGTTACCTTGGAAACTTTAGGTCTTCTATCCTTTCCACCTAAACTCAGGAGTAGCTGCAAGTCATGCTCTTCCAGGTTGATCTCCTCTCTGGCTTCTAGAACCGTCTGCAAAGCCAACCATGATGAAAAATTACTTCTCGAGGAATGAGAAGTCATTGAGTGTACCACCCTCTCATGTTTAGACTCTGCTGCATCTAAATTTTCCACAGTGTTGTGGCTGCCATCCTCTAAATTTTCCAAAGACAATACTTTTTCAAACTCTTTCGTTTGTGCTTTCACTTTTTGTAGGGGAGGTGAAGATCTGAGTGGATGAGGAGAAAATAAAAATGACAATAGATTCAATGGAGGAACAAAAACATCTACCTGGGGTTCAAGGACTACTGAAGTTCTATGAGTTGACACTGGAGAAGCTTCATTTGAAAGTGGTACTAGCACGATAGCTATAGAATTGGCCTTCTCCAATATCTGAGACTTCTTGTATACTTTAAACTTATCTGGCCTCCTACTACTTTCACCTTCATGATTTCTTTTGTTGGAGTCTCCTGTAATAAAGTTACCTGTGATATGATTCATCAAAGCTTTTTCCAGAAATACCCCTTTATCAACAACTAGTTTGAGGTGTTAACCAGAACCTCGAAAGACCTTTCCTCAATCATATGACAGCCACTTATGCTTTCCTGAAGAGCATCTCTATCTCCTCCCATCTTATGGTATGTGTCAAGTATCACATGCCCTTCATCTACGAGATTTTCAGGTATCTATGCTAAACCATAATTAGACACGTGTTTCATTGATAACTTGCTGAAATATTTCTTCTTGACTTCATACTCACTTCTGCACTTCATGCGAAAGTCTTCCAACAAAGGTACATGTGCATATTCCCGGATATTTTATTCCTAAATATCCCATATGGATAATAGTTTAATCATGCTAGGAAGAACTCATGCTCATATTTGGAAGACATTTCTACTTCGATTCCCCTCACCTTATGGATGTTCTAGTAGCTGTAATAACCCATCATGACCGAGAAAGCAACATGTAGGTTTGTGCTACTTTGATTGTAAGTCATGCATTTCCACAAGTTTCTGCACAACTCCATGATGACTCATTTATCTTTTGGATACCTTGACAACTTGATCTGGTTTTCCCGAGAATCCTAACCCCGAGGTACATGAATTCTCAAACTAGATGAAGATGCAACCATATTGGGATACAACTTCCCAAGCTTCTTTGCTCACTTTGTTATTCTTTAGATCACTATTAAATTTGTAGATGAATTCATAGAAGAACCCATCATTGACCACCCCGTAATATTTTTTACACTCAAAAAATTTCAACCGTGGGAAGCACTCAAAAATAGGATCTTTCAACAAAACTCGTGCCTATCCAATTTGGAAAATATACCCTACGAGGTTGTTGCATATATACAAGGTATGAAGTTATTTTAAAGCTAAATGTCCGCCTCACACTTTGGAGCTGCTCGACGATGTTGTCACTAATGATCTTTTCCCAATTGATTATCATCTCAAATCTGCTTGATCTCAACGGTTCTCACAAAAGCATACATCCATGAGTAGAAGTTATGAGTATTGGCTTCTCCATTTAACTCAGTAGAGCAATTTAGTAATATCATCAAATTCCCGCATGAAATTGGATCATGGAAGAGTACTCGGTAATTTTTATGGATATTTGGGATTATTCATGTATTTGTTATTCATTATGCCCACACAATCTGCTTTGTGTTTCTCCCATCTATTTCTAGCATCCAACATGCTAATTGCAATCACCACTGGTCGTGTTGGAATCTTTAGACAATAATTAATAAATTGTGCATCCAACCTAATTATTGTCTTTCCTACATGACCCTCGAATTGTTTTGGAGAGAGGATGATATGACCTTGCACACTCCATAACAAATTCAGGCAACTGAGTTGTGCCTAGAAATGATGAATCTTGAATAATTTCATTACCTTTAATTGCCTGCATGAGAGATGTCCTTCCGGATCTGGATCTGTCGCTAAATCGAGAGATTGGTTCAGGGCCTATGTCTGTATCATTAATGTTAGCAAATATGGAGGTTATGTATGATTCAATTGATCCTCCTCTTTCATCATGCCTCATCATGGCTGGAACAATCTTTATTTGAGCTCTTTTTCTTTTAATTCTACCTGAATCCCTTGTAATTGGCTGAATTTGTGTAGATCTGGCAATTTCTTATGATTTAAAAGAGATATTAAATGTTCCTGACATTGATTTGAACTTCCTTTTACTAATATGAGCACCCGTGATGAATACCTGCAATTAATTCAAACAAAGATGGAGTCCATGGCATGAATACTTGATTTTTATCACCAAAATCTACATATAAAGCCTGCTGCCCTAAAATTTGAGGTTTTGCTTCAATGCAAAGCAAGAAAAATATTATTTAATTCACCTGGGCACATATACCAACATGCAGACACTTAGAATGATAAAAATTAAGCTATTCCAACCCTAGGCACCAAAATCGGAAGCTTCCCAGCAGTGGAAAATAATATTTAATGTAAAATCCTCCTTCTTTTGGCACTAAAACATGTCTGGGCTGCAAACTTCATTAAAAATAATAAACTCTTCTCCCCTACGGAATCCCATGCTTATATAGCCTTATGCATGCTATTTTTAATAATTTCCTTCACTATTTTTGGCAATTTAATTAATTAAAAGCCACGTCTATTCATCTAATTTGGGCACCCAAGTTTGCATGTTGTTGGTTGCTTTTTATAAATTTATTTTATTTATTTTTAGCATGCATCCTTGAATTTTCTTTAGCTTATCCTTTTGCATTGACTTTCCTTCCATTCATGGCACCAAAATTGGGTAGAGAAACCATTAATAAATATTATTAAATGCATTGTTTAATGCCAAGGTGGGTCACACTTTTTGGCAAGGGTGACTGCTAAAAATAGGAAGTCAACTTGATGGGAATTTCCACCTGCACTGCAGCTCCAAAAATCCCCTCTTCCACTTAAGTGATTTTTCCTTCATCATGGGAATTTTCACCCTGCAAGGCAGGTAAGAAATTCTGCCTACCTAGCCACTGCCAAAATTCCCACTGGCAACTTAAATCATCTCCCAAAAAGTGTGACTTGTATGGAAAATAGCCTTCTTTGAAAAAGTACAACTTGCATGGGTGAATAAACCTCTTTGATGGGAAAAGTTAGCCTGCTAGGTAGGAAATAAATTCCCATCGGTGCTTTAAGTTATTTTTCTTTATAATGGGAATTTTCACCTTGCGTTGCAGGTAAGAAATTCTTGCCTGCTTGCTACCTCTAAAATTCCCATTGCAGGTTAAGTGATTCTGACTTGATAGGAAAAAGTAACCTGCTAGGCAAGCAATAAATTCCCACCTACTTGCCACTGCCAAAATTCCCATTACACCTTAGATCCATTCATCCCAAAAAGTTTGACTTACCAAAGAGAGGCTTTTTCTGCTTGAATTCATCTTTTTTGGTCAGAAGTTTTCCTTCTAAGACTGATTCCTTCCATTACTGAGGCCATAAATGACTTCCATATGTTCCAGGTAATTAAAAATGATATACAAAACAATTACCAGATTGAGGGGAATTTAAAAGACAGACTATAGAGAAAACTGAAAATAAATGCAAAAAGAAAGAAATAAAAATGAAAAACGTTGCGTAAGTTGCAGACAATCACTCTAAATTCATTCTTGGTAAAAACCCTACTGAGATGTGGGAATACTGGCATGGAAAATTTTAACAGGTTCAACCTGAGCACAATTTACTTTAAACGGGGCTTTATTTATTAAATAAATAATTAAATAAAATTCTCGCAGACAAAACCCGGCGGAGGGATAAAATGAGTTTGAGCATCTAGGTATTTTTGAAATTGGCTCATATGATTCACTAGGAATATTTTAATGTAATAGAGATGACTTCTAGCAATAAAATCACAAAAATACCCGCTATTTTAAAAAGAACGATTTTTTTAAAAATGGGTAGTCCTAGATTTCACTGAAATATGGGGACGCTAGGAAAGATGGTGTTCATGATTGATGATGAAGAGGTCAAGGATCTAGATATTGATAACATTAAGGGAGAGTGAGAAGTATTGGCCAAAATATAAGAGCATGCACACATGTATCACTAGCCTTTGAAAAAAGAAAGTTAATATTGGGGCCGAGGACACACCTAAAGAAGTGATAATTTGAGATTATTGGTCAGATTTTAAAGTTGTAAAGATTATAGAACTATTGCATGACTTCCAAGATCTATTTCCTAGAGGCTACCACGAGTTAAAGGGTGTTCATCCCTCACTCAGGGGAAATGAAGATCAAACTAAGGGAGGGTGTGAGACTAATACGAAAGAGGCCTTATAGGATGAACCCAAACTTGTGCCTTGAAGTGAAAGATGAGATAAATAAGATTCTCAAAGTAGGTATCATTGAGCCAATAGAAGAATCAGAATGGATCACTCCAATGGTCACCAACATGATAAATTGGTAGAATAAGAATTTGTGTGGACTACGAGAGATTCAAATTCCTCTTGTGTTATTAACCCCTTCCCTACAACCTTTATTGATAATATTCTTAAAGGTGTAATAGGGTACAAGATCTAATCTTTCATGGATGGTTTCTATGGATACCATCAAGGACATATAGCATGCGAGGATCAACCTAAGACAACTTTTACAACAAAGTGGGGTTGTTATGCATATATAGTTATGCCTTTTGGGCTTAAGAATGCACCAACAGTATTCTCACGCATTGTTTTCTAGGCATTTAAATACTTTATCCACAAGTTCTTGTAGGTGTATCTTGATGAATGAACCATTTATGGGATAATCAAATACCATTATGACTATTTAAGATTGATGTTTGAAAGATGTAGGAAATTGAGCATATCATTGAATATCAAGAAGTGCATATTTACAACACCTTTTGGCACACTATTGGGGCACATCATATGCAAGGAAGGTATTTTGGTTGACTCGAAAAAGATTACAGTTATCCTGTGATTAGAAGAACCAATGAATTAAAGTGAAGTACACAGATTTCTTGGGCATACATGGTATTATAGGAAGTTAATCAAATGGTATGCTAAAATTGTTGTGCCTCTCGGAAGATATGTTGAAGGCTACAAGAAAATTTTATTGGAAGGATGCGTAAGAATAGGCATTTGACACATTACAGAAATATTGACTACTACGCTCATCTTATGTTTTCCTTCATGGAACTTTTCATTCCATTTACATGTGGATGCCTCATGTACAATAATTGAAGTGATGTTGGCACAACCTTGTGAAGGGAATGTAGATCATTCCATTTGTTTTACCCGTAGGGGTTAATACCTACATAGAAAAAAATTACCACAACCGAGTGTGAGGAATTTTTATGGTGTACGTGCTACAAAAATCAAGACAATATCTTTTGGAGATACCATTTGTCTTTTGCACTAATCACATGGCATTAAAATACTTTTTGTCAATAATTACAAAGTCTCATCTCAGATGGATTCTCGTATTTTAGGAATTTGAATTTTTGGTGATTATAAATTCTGTAAGAGTAACTTGGGGCCGACCATCTTTCACGCTTCAAATTTAGCAAGGATGCATAATATATAGAGGATACTATTCCAAATGTGTATTTATTTAAGTTGTAGTGTGCACCTAATGATTTGGAGGATATAACAATATTATTGTGCTCATGTATTACGTTTAAAGGAATGAAAACCATGGAGAGGAAGTCGCTTTTGCATGTGGAATGTTTCAGCTTTTTGAGTGGAGAAGTGAGTGAGTAGTGGCCCGAGTGAGTAGGAGGCAACAGCTTGATTGGTGGAGGTGGCGCTATTTGAGTGGAGAAGTGAGTGAGTAGAGTGCCCGAGTGAGTAGGAGGCAAAGCAGCTGATTGGTGGAGGACCCAGCAGAGGGGAGTTAGAGCCATGGCACAGCCAGGAGGAGCAGGAGGTGCTGGACCAGCTGGACCACCACCACCCATCCCACCACGACGACGTGTCGTCGTACCGGTAGGTTCGAAACCCCTCATTGTGTGGATTTGAGTATATTATGCTGTATTTGGGTTTTGGGTAGGAATGTTAGATTTTGATAAAATAATTAATAAATGGAAATGATTTGAAAAAAGGAGAGGGTAGATAGGTTAAATAGGCCAAGGCGGCTGGGTGGGTAGGTTTTTAGGGTGTTTGGGCGGGTATAGAGGGAGAAATAGGAAAAAATGGATTTGGGGGCCGCGCGGATTCGCCCAGAATTTTACAAAGAACCGATGTCGGCCGCTAAGCGAGTGAGTGACCGGTGTCGATCGGCCGGAGATAGCTGATCAAGCGTCGCCAAGAGGACCGTGTCGGTCATAAGTGACCGCTTGAATTTTTGGTTGTTGTTTGGGTGTTTTGGTATTATTTGGGTTGTTTGTTTGGGTGTTGTGGTATTGTTTGGGTGTGTTGGTATGGTTTGGGTTGTGGTGGGGGTGTTTTGGTATTGTTTGAGTGTTTTGGTATTGTTTAGGTGTTTTGGTATTGTTTGGGTGTGTTGATATGGTTTGGGTTGTGGTGGAGGTGTTTTGGTATTGTTTGAGTGTTTTGGTATGGTTTAGGTTGTTGTTTGGGTGTGAAGAGGGAGGGGGATATCGTAGAGGTTTTTAGGGTAAGATAGGTGGGTGTAGAGGGTATAAGTAGATGTTGTTATAAAGAGTAGGGTGAATGTAGTGAGTTGGTTTTGCAGCACGTCGGCCAAGAAATGATAACGGGACAGATGCCCCGCTGTTGAGACGGATGTGGCCACACGTGTCCGCAGCATGCAGGGGTATCATGCGCGAGGTGGGACTCGGCGGAGTCCAGCGATACAGAGTGATTGACAGGGATCACAGTTTGATGGTCGCCCTCATCGAGAGATGGGATCCGGCGACCAATGTGTTCCATCTCTCGACTGGAGAGATGACCATCACATTGGAGGATGTGTATCACATCCTTCGATTACCGATTGATGGAGAGGTAGTCTTTCAGGTTGACACTGAGACAGCCATGGACAACATCCTACACATATTCGGGGATGCAGCTGCGCTACTGACATATCACAGCACGAGTATCGCGTATGGGGATATGTACCGAGCCCACCACCATGAGACACGGCTTTCGTGGCCGATGATGATCGGATCACCCGCCGCCTCCCAGACTCAGAGGGAGGCCGCTTTCCACGGGCGCTTATGGGGGTGCTACATGAGATGGTGGAGGAGCACACATGTTATGCTTGGGCACCAGTATACCTGGTGCAGTTATACCGAGAGCTGTGGGGCTATCGCCGGATGAGGCGATTCAGGATTTGCTCGACGTTTTTACTACACTGTTGGGCATATGAGCATATCATATGCATTAGACCAGTAGGGCTGCCCCAGCAGCCAGGGCCACAGGTCATCTATAGATACGGCTTTCAGAGGTGGTTGGGGGTCGTGGGCCAGCCACGAGCAGTGCTTGTAGGGCGGGACGTCACTTATTACAGACATATGTTAGAGGGCCTGACAGCGGTAGATATTGTATGGAGACCGTATAGAGGTCATCACCCCCGTGGAGGAGCCCGATCACAGCTGAGATGGATCCAAGATATGCGTTGATTATAGGAGATCGGAGGCCCGGGGTGTATGAGAGGATACCCCTGGAGAGGGTACGCAGGCAGATGGGGCTATGACAGGATGAGCCACCTCGCTTCCCTCAGTACCGGAGGGATGATGTAGAGGCTCCACTGCCTACACCACAGCCCGTGGACCCAGATTGGGTTGCTGAGAGGCCAGCAGATGATACCGTAGATGATGCTGGCTGCACAGAGCATTTTTGGTTTGGTGGGCCGGAGAGAGAGTCTGCGAGGAGAGCACAGCCCGCACAGCCAGACTTGGCAGCGGTGATAGCAGAGAGGGATCAGCTCAGGGGCCAGATACAACTATTACAGGGGCAGCTTGCTGCTGCACAGGCACAGATAGGTGTCTTACAGGGGCAGCTAGCCTAGGCTCAGTACGTGCACAAACAGGCGCGAGCACCACCAAATGCACCCTAAGACAACGAGTGTACATTCGCCCAAACCCACAGTGCACCACCAAGAAGACCAAAAGACAGCACAGGGGCATTGGTATTAGGTGTCAGGGGACCAGCCCCAGCACCTACGGTGGCTCGAGATCATTATATGGAGGCTAGAGCGAGGCTCGGTACTATCAGGATATTCTTGATGGTACCGGGCTGATTATCAGCCATATGCGGCACATAGAGCAGAGACCTCTCGGAGCCAGAGATCTCAGGGAGGTGCAGCCACAGCCGGTGGGTCTGTGACAGTAGGAGGCGAGAGGTAGCACAGGGACCAGCAGGTAGACAGGCAGAGGGCGGTGGAGAGAGCTGAGGGGTCCCTGCATATTTTTGTATTGGTTCATTGGATATGGGCACCGGTCTGTGAACCGGCTATGTTTATAGAGGCCTGCGTGCCTAGATATTATGTATTCATTTATTCATTCATTCATTTATTGTATATACCGGCCTGCGAGCCGAGTACGGGTTGTACAGTTGATACCGGCCTGCGAGCCGAGTATGTTTTTGATATGAGAGACCGGCCTGCGAGCCGAGTCGAGATTATTGACAGTTATTGCGGCCTGCGTGCCGGCTTTGTTGTATTATGAGATCACAGAGGCCCCGATGCAGGGCACATTGTATATTTGAAACTTTGTATATATATAGATATGATGATTTGACCCACATGTTGTGCGTAAAAATGTGTTAAGTGTTTTGAAAATGGTTTGTGATATTTAATGTATGATGAGTTTGATTTACATGGTGTTATATATTAATGATGTTGATGTCTTTTGTTGATGGGATGTATGTATGTATATATAAATGATGAGTTTAATTGACATGTTGTATTATGAAATGTTGTATGTTTTGTCGTTGGTTTTGTGAAATTGAATGTATGTAGCTATTAAGTTGGATCCAAATGGTGTATAGATTGATAGCTTTTGATATCGTTAGTTGATGGCTTGTGTGTTTTTGTAATGTAGATAGATGATGTTGATGAAATTGTAATGAGATGTGGATTTAATGTATGATTATAGATAACGGTGTTGTTATGCAGGAAAAAGGGACGGCCACAAAAAATTAGGTAGAAAATAAAGAAAAGAACTATGTTTTTAAAAAAGGTAGGTATATGACCGATGTCGGTTAAATAACCGATGTCGGTATTAAGTAGACCGATATCGGTTAGATAACCGATACCGGTTATCTTTAGAAAAGGAGCTTTTCTAAAAATAGAAAAGCGGGGGTGGCAACTGAAGTTCTTATTTTGAGAGCCATGCAAGAAGTTAAATACGTGAATGCGACACTTTTTGACGACTGAGACAGGTAATTGCATGAGAGATTTGAGTGATAAGGAGAAAAGAGACAGGGAGAGTGAATGTGAGCGGAGATTCAGAAAGCAGAAAGGAAAATTGGAAAAGGGTGGTGAACATGGCAGAACGAGGAGAAGCATCCAGCAGGCAGGGACAAGAGGGAAGACAAGTGCCACCTCAAGCTGCTGCAGCCCAAGAGGTAAACGTCTTGGTTGTAATTTGATTCTTGCATGGGATGAGGGAGATTAAGTAGATAAAGATGAGAAAGAAAAGGTGATAGACAATGAATCGGGATAGGGTGAATGTAATGGGGTAGGTAGTCAGGGGTTTCGGGAATGTTTGTATGTACAGAGAGGGATAAACGATCAAATTATTGTCATAGGTGGTGTTTTTAGGCAGGGTGTGTAAAGTCGATATTGACCGATATCGGCTTAAGATAACCGGTATCGGTTGTGGAACCGATACCGGTTATCTAAAACCGATGCCGGTTACTGCAGGAATTTCCAGAATGTGAGAAAGAACCCTTGGGAATTTGAGTTATTGATTGGCTGTGTGTCGTTTTGATGTGTGCAGGCGGAGGCAGGGTTCAGGATGAACGATACTGTGCCAGCGCTGTTGTCACGAATCCGAGCGGATGTAACACCAGCTGAATGGACATTGATAAATCATTTGGGGTTAAGTGGAATCCGCTATTATTCACGAATCGCACGTAACCATGCTATGTTACAGGCATTGATTGAGAGATGGAATCCAGACAGGAATACCTTCTATCTGCCAACAGGGGAGATGACAGTGACATTGGAAGATGTGTTCCATATTTTGAGACTCCCAATTACAGGAAGACCAGTATATCAGGCTTTACCTAGCGTGGCACGGGGAGCAATAACAACAGTATTTGGTCCATATGCAAGAGATTTGACACAGCGAGGTTTGACATTCACGTATGGTATAATGTATGCAGCACACCCTGAGGAAACAAGGTTAGCAGTGATATTAATGATAGCGGTAGGATATTATGCGTTGCCAAGGGTGGATGGGGGAAGATTTCCAAAAGCATTGATGTGTGTTATTTGGGAGATGATAGAAAGGAACGTGACTTTTGCATGGGCACCTGCATATTTGGCGGAGCTATACAGGGGTTTATGGGCGTGTAGACGAAATCACAGGACGACACTGGATTGTTCATTTTTATTACATTGTTGGGCCTATGAGCACATTGTTTGTGTGCGACCAATAGGCCGACCCATCCAGTCAGGAGAGACCGGAGTGCAGAGGTTGGGATTCGGACACGATGGGTCCGCATGCAACAAGAGGCAAGATCCCGTGCCGTGACGGTGACATTGAGTATTATAGGCAGGTATGGGAGATGGTGACGATGGCGGATATATGTTGGAGGCCGTCGACAGAACTATATGGTAACAGAGAATATAATGGAGGAGTTGAGGGTGTAGAGCGATTGAGGTGGATCGCGGGGCACAAAGCCAGTGAGTATGAGAGAATTCCTCTAGATCGTGTGCGGCGACAATTTGGATTTGTGTAGGATATACCCTTGGCTTATAGACCATATATGAGGATCGATGCCAAGGGAGCATTCTCATGTCCCCGGCCAACACCTCCAGAAGGGCCGAAGAGATAGCAAATGATCGCGGGTAATGGATGCAGAACGGCAGCAGAGGCCTATAGATTATGGTGGGTAAATGAATCGTGAGGTGTACGTGATCGTCCTGACATAGCTATGATTACAGCGGAGAGAGATCGTCTGCAGAGATTAGTTCATCAGCTCCAAACGTAGGTGAATGAGGCAAGAGGATTGTTAGTGGTTGCGGAGTCACGAGTGGAGGGACTAGAGGCGAGATACCTCCATGCGAGGGAGCGTATTAACATGTTACAGGAGAGATTGGCAGATCAGTGGGCGGTACCAATAGCCGTGGTACCTTTGAGGATAGAGAGGCCCGGCGAGAGATGTCGACGATCACGATCATCACCTGGTTCGGGATGAGGCGTGAGGGTCTAAGTAAATTTTATCGAGGTATAAGAATAAATAAGGATGCCGACCTGCGTGTCGATGATAGAGAAGATGTATTTGTTTAACATCTAAATAAAACTGAATATGTATGTTGATTTGAGTTACGATAATAATAAGAATGTTTGTGTTTTGACTTTCGGTGTTTTGAAAAAGGATAAAGAGGAATGTGATCAAAATAGAAATACACAAAAAATATTTATATTTATCACACATGATAGGTTATGGTAGGAGATGGTCGAGCTAACCTTGGGAGACCCCATGTCTCCGAAGTGTTGCCTACATAGCCCATTGCACAAAGCAAGGAGGGGCCTCAGATCGATGTAGTTCTCCCTTAAGACCAGGGAGAGGTGAATTCAGGTAATTTAGGTATGGTTAGGCAATTTGTTGGTTAGTAAAAATATTGATATTGATATTGGTAGGGTAATGTTGTTGGTGTTGGTAATGAATTGGTGATTTTGGAATAGGTAGAAGTGAAGCGAAAGTTAGCCTACCCAAGTGGTAGGAAACCATATCCTGATTAAGATCAACACATAATCCTAGATTCGAGTCAAAGAGGAAAAAGTTACTCCGTAGTTGAAAAGAGCTAAACAAACCACATATTAATGCAGGATGAGCTTGAACCCCTAGGTACCGTGCATAGACGAGAAGTCAATAGGTGAAAAGAGTTGTATGATCACAATATATCGGATATACGTCATGTCCCTTGAGTTTAAACAAATGGTGAGGTGAGGTGGATGGTATAGCTGAGGTACGGAGAACTTGTTACAAAGTGAGTGTTCTGACGAAAGAGAACCTACCCTAAATAGAAAAGTCCATGACTCAAAAGTTCTTTTGAATGTGGCTTTTATTTTACTGAATATAGATCGATCGATGGAAGTCTACAAGGATATTGATCGTACTATTCTTGAGGTCTCCACAGAGTTAATCAATGTGAGAAGCTTCTGATAAAGGCTGACTGTGTATAGCTGTCCTTCAAGGGAGCAGTCTATTTATAGTAGCAGATGTGATTTTAGTGCATAGCTGTCCTTCGGGGGAGCAGTCTATATATAATAGCAGCAATAGTTTGGCATATAGCTGTCCTTCGAGGGAGCAGTCTATATATAATTTAGAGAGCCAGATGTCCTTTTGGCGTAAAGCATCTAGTTTGGTAGAAAGTTTGACTCAAGAAAATCCCATAAGCATATAATTAAGAATGTGTCATTTTAATACTTTGAAGTCATGGACTAGACTAAAAAGGGAAGGCATCGTTAAGGGGAGGTGGGAATCAAACTATGTGAGCTTGATTTGATTGTAAGATGTAGGAAACAAAGTGTATGTAACGGTAAATGAGCTCAAGGGACGAGCGGTAGGTAGATAAGAAGTGATATAACACTAAATTCAACAGTAGAATGGTCAAAGATGCAAGGCATTAAGGGGTTCAGGCTCAGGTTTACCATTAAGCGAAGCTAAACGATAAGTGCCTGATCCATAAGTGTGAGTGATTATGTAAGGCCCAATCCAATTGGGAGCAAATTTTCCACGTTTGCTCTTTTCTAGTTTGGTTACATGTTGATTCTCTTTGAGGACAAGATCACCAACCTTAAAGGTACGCTCATGAAGTCGCTTATCATAAGCACGCTTGATGCGTTTTTGATAGATTTGAAGGTGATCAAGAGCTGTAAGACGACGCTCGTCAAGAAGCTCCAATTGGGCTAACCGCTCTTGGTGGAAATCATCGTTGGTGAGAATATCCTGAAGAGATATTCTGAGGGAGGGTATTTGTATTTCGAGAGGCAAGACAGCCTCGCTACCATATACCAAAGAAAAAGGTGTGGCATTGGTGGAGGTACGAATGCTAGTACGATAAGCCCAGAGGGCAAAGGGGATGTGATCGTGCCAATTTCTTCCGGACTCATTGACAACTTTCATGAGAATTTTGGTTAGGGTTTTATTAGAAGATTCAGCTTGTCCATTCGCTTGTGGATAATAGGGTGATGAGAAACTAAGTTTGATACCAAAGTTGTCACAAAGGTCTTGCAACAACCTATTTTTGAAATATTTTCCATTATCTGTTATCAGGCGATGAGGAACACCAAAACGACAGATAATGTGGTGGTTAATGAACTCTACAATTTTTTCTTTTTTAGTTGAAATGAGCGGAATAGCCTCCACCCATTTTGTGTAATATTCGGTTGTTGTGATTATCCATCGGTGACGTTGCGAAGAGGACGGATGAATCTCACCAATAAGGTCTAAACCCCATTGTGAGAAAGGCCAAAGATCTCAGGCGACCTGTAGCGGTGGCTAGGAGTATGTTGAAGGTTGGCATGTTGTTGACACATAACACAATGCTTAACATATTCGTAGCAATCGTTATTGAGAGTAGGCCAATAATAACCTAGGCGAAGGATTCGCTTGGCCACGGCAAGGCCGCTAAAATGTCCACCACAAATACCGTCATGGACCTGTTGGATGGTATAGGTGACCTCCGCGCCGGTTAGACATCGAAGGAGGATGCCATCAAAACCACGTTTATAAAGGAGTCCCCCCAGAACGACATAACGAGAAACGCGTTTAAGAAAAGTGCGTTTGCCGGTACTAGTAAGGGCAGGTGGGAGAACAGAGGTTGTAAGGTAGTCGTGAAATTGGTGATACCAGGTATCCTGCGAATTAGCAGACACATTATTTATCATACAAACAACCGGGGCTGAGTAAGATGGGGCAAAGAGTTGTTGGACCAAGACGAAAATGTCAGAGTCAGTTGATGAAGCTGGAATTTGCGAGGCTAAGCAAGCCATAGTATCCGCAAATTTGTTAGTGGAGCGAGGAATGGTTTGGATAGAATAGTGAGTAAATAAGGCTAGAAGTGAATCCATGTAGCATTTTTACATTGGTAGATGCCCATAACTTGATTGACTACCAATTGAGAGTCGCCGAAAATATTGATAGATTTGACACCTAAGTGTAACGCAACCTGGAGACCCAGAACAAGGGCCTCGTATTCCGCAGTATTATTAGTGCAGGGGAAATCGAGTCGAAGGAAAGAGGCATAGGCTCAGCGTCGAGAGGAATGAGAACAACGCCGGCTCCTCCGCCGCGCTGGCATTTGGATCCATCGAAGAAGAGGGTCATTGGATACGACTCCTCCCTGAGGGAAAGAGTAGCGATGAGTTCGTCAGGGAAATTAAAATTAATAAATTGTGCCCCGGGTAGAGGGGCTTCCGCGAGTTGATCTGCGATGGTTTGTCCTTTGATTGATTTCTGGTGGACAAACTCAAGGTCGAGGTCGGCGAGGAGCATGAGCCATCGGGTGATGCGTTGGTTTAGATGGGGTTTGGCATACATATAATGGATGGGGTCCGTGTTGGTGATGACGAAAGTTTTGTGATTCAGGAGGTAGTGTCGGAGTTTGGTGGCCACGAATGATAGGGCTAGGCACAACTTTTCTACATGTGTATACCTAGTCTCATAGTCCACCAAAGTACGACTTATATAATAAACAGCTTGTTCGCGATTCTCGAGTCACGATGTGCAAGCATGGCCCCTACAGCGTGGTCGGTGGCGGAAAGGTAAAGGTAGAAAGGGTGGTCATCCTGAGGTGGGATAAGCACGGGTGGCTGCAAGAGATAAGCTTTGAGAGCCTCAAAGGCTTGGTGGCACTCTTCGCTCCATTGAAAGTCAATGTCTTTTTTAAGGAGGTGATGAAAAGGTTGACATCGATCCGAGAGTTGGGAGATGAAACACCGGATAGATTGGAGCTTACCTTGTAAACTACACAATTGTTTGAGGTTAGTAGGTGGGGGCATTTCTAGGATAGCTTTGACTTTAGATGGGTCGACCTCAATGCCACGCAAAGAGACGATAAAGCCAAGAAGTTTTCCCGAAAGGACACCAAAGACACATTTCTTTGGTTGAAGACGGACAGAATATTGTAACAGGTGATCAAAAATAATGGTTAAAACATCGAGATGTTCACTACGATGTTTAGATTTTCCAAGAAGATCATCGACGTAATCTTCAAGGATAGTGTGCATAATGTCATGAAAAATGTAGGTCATAGCCCGCGGCGATAGGTTGCACCAAAGCATTCTCAAGGCCAAATGGCATTACACGATAACAAAGGTTCCCAAGGAGTTATGAAGGCGCTTTATGTTGATCGGCGGGGCAACTAAAATTTGGTTGATCTGAAAAGCCATCCATGAGAGAGAGCATCTCATGGCCCGTAGTGAGATCAACAAGTTGGTCAATACTAGGTAGGGGGAAGTCATCCTTAGGGCAAGCGAGGTTAAGATCCCGGAAATCCGTGCATATCTGAAGTCCCCCGTCGCTTTAGTGACAGGATGTGCACGATGTTAGAAATCCATTGAGGATACTCAATAGGCGTGATGAAGGAAACAGAAAGGAGTCGTTGAAGCTCCTCTTTGACCAAGAGGGCAATGCGTGGATGCATTTTTCTCAATTTCTGTTTAATTGGTTTGGAATCGGGTTTCAGGGTAATGTTATGGACAGCAATGTCAGGATCAATTCCTGGCATGTCAGCGTAGGACCAAGCGAAAGCTTGGTTGCGAGTACGGAGAAAGGTAGTAAAGGCGACCTATTCTGATGCGCTAAGGGATTGTCCGATCTTCACAATGTGAGGATCCTCCTCCATGTGGATGTTGATTTCTATAGTAGACTCATTCAACATGGTTTGAGTTTCAGATGGTAAGGCGCATTGAATATAAGAGTCGTCCGCACCAAGGTAAGTGAGGATGGAGTCATCATCCTGGCACTCAACAACGTTAATTGAAGGTGAGTCCTCTTCAATCATGTCTGGATACAGAAGGGGGATAGAAGAGGGGTCCTCATTATCGCGTTGATAAGTGAGAGGACCTAGGAAGATAGCATTTATGAAAAAAAAAAGTTAGGAGGGATAGATTCGGGATCTATCGACTCTGTGGGTGACGAAGGCAAAATGGGTGATGATGGTTCGGTAGGGGTGACGTCATCATCTTCCAGAAGACAACTGACACGAGGTTCCTTCGGTGTAAGTGTTCCCGAAATTCGAGACCACTACGATCATTGTGCTTGCGAGTAGTTACAGGAATGATTATATGTCGGCCTTGTTCATAAAGACCAAAACCAAAGCCTTTCCAAGCATAGCTGAGTCAAGAAGGTAAGGGCGAAACGATGATTTGTCGTGTATTGATCGGATTGAAGGGAACCACACCAAGAGGAGGCTCAAGGGCAATGGAAGATGCGTCGACACCCCCATATGTTAGGTTAGTGCGGCAGTGAGGTGGTCCGTAGGGGATTACTTCCCCCACACGACGGTCATAGGTAGGATGTGCATGTACCTGTCCATACTCCCGTGGGGTATGGAAAGAACTACGTTATATCGGCGATACTCCCCTAGCATTAGGCATTGAAAACATCTACTAAGGGGTCTGCGGTTGGGATGTTAGTGCATGGAAGGGAAGTGGTTTTGCGACGGTGATTTCTTGGGTTAAAGGTGCATCAATATAAGAGTCGTCCGCACTGAGGTAAGTGAGGATGGAGTCATCATCCTAGCACTCAACAACGTTAATTGAAGGTGAGTCCTCTTCAATCATGTCTGGATACAAAAGGGGGATAGAAGAGGGGTCCTCATTATCGCGTTGATAAGTGAGAGGACCTAGGAAGATAGCATTTATGAAAAAAAAAAGTTAGGAGGGATAGATTCGGGATCTATCGACTCTGTGGGTGACGAAGGCAAAATGGGTGATGATGGTTCGGTAGGGGTGACGTCGTCATCTTCCAGAAGACAACTGACACGAGGTTCCTTCGGTGTAAGTGTTCCCGGAAATCTGAGACCACTACGATCATTGTGCTTGCGAGTAGTGATGGGGATGATCGTATGTCGGCCTTGTTCATAAAGACCAAAACCAAAGCCTTTCCAAGCATAGCGAGTCAAGAAGGTGAGGGTGAAATGATGATTTGTCAGGTATTGGAAATCAGATTGGAAGGGAACCACACCAAGAGGAGGCTCAGGGGCAACGGAAGATGCGTCGACACCCCCATATGTTAGGTTAGTGTGGCAGTGAGGTGGTCCGTAGGGGATTACTTCCCCCACACGACGGTCATAGGTAGGATGTGCATGTACTGTCCGATACTCCTGTGGGGTATGGAAAGAACTAACGTTATATCGGCGATACTCCCCTAGCATTAGGCGTTGAAAAACATCTACTAAGGGGTCTGCGGTTGGGATGTTAGCTGCGGGAAGGGAAGTGGTTTTTGCGACGGTGATTTCTTGGGTTGAAGGTGTAGGTGCTGTTGAAGTGAATGGTAGAGGTGTGGTTGAAGTGGATGGTTGGGTTGGATGAATGGGTGTCTTGATTGGTACAAGCACATCATTAGGGCGATATAACATATTGCAGGTTTTGAAGGGGGGAGGATCAGCTTTTACGGTGTAAGACTTCCCCTCGTACTCAAATTTTATGCATCTATGTAAGGTTGAGGGAACGCATCCCATAGCCCGGATCCAAGGGCGACCTAGCAATATATTGTATCGAACTCTCCTCAAGGACATAGAAGAGTTCGTAAAGTACGTGGTCCTACACGAATGTTAAGGATCACGGTGCCTAAGGTAGAGGTAATAACATCATTGAACGACCGCAACATGATGGGGTTGCACACATGTAGCTAGAAGGGATATTCATTTGTTGGAAGGCTTTTGAAGAGATGATGTTTAGGCTAGCACCCCGCCGATCATAACACGACGTACCCGAATGTCCCGGACATAAGTTTCGAGATGAAAAGAGCAGGTCGTGGATCTTTTGTACCAAAGTCAACAATTTCGCTTTCTGAAACCGAATGCAGCAGAACTTGTTGTATAAAGACGTAGTGGTTGGGGTGGTAGGTTGTTTGGTGAGGGAAGCAACGTGATTGGGTGTTAGAATGGAGGTAACAGGTAGGGTTTCATTAGGTAAGACCTCGATCCCTCGAAGGATTTCAACGAGAGCTTGTCGATGAGATTCAGAAGTCTGAATGAGATCATACAGTGTCATTTTTACAGGTGATTGGTGAAGCTGTTTGATCATGGCTCGGTGGGCAACTCCATTAGAGACGGGGTAAGCGGGTCCACGAATAACCACTTTAGGTGGTGGTGCGATCGGGATGGTGGACGGAGAAAGAGAGGATGCAGGTGTGCTTTCTTTCGCTTTCTCGTTGTTTTTCTGCGCTCGAGTAGCAACACTAATCATATTAATCTCGTGGACCTGAGATGAAGATGGTCGGGATAAATCATGGTCTTCGAGAGGTGGGGTTGTAATAATGATAGATATTGGTGAGGTGGGGACAGGTGGTATAGGAGAGGGAATTGAAGCTAAAGGTCTCTCCCTTCGTAAGTTGTCTTTCTTAACCTTTCTATCTGAGAGAGGTGACTGACGAAGGATGGCTTTTAAAGCTTTGCATCCCTCCACATCATGTCCTAGTGTGCAGTGATAAGCACAGATTTTAGACTCATCATAACCTATAGGTCGAGGTTTAGACGGGTCATAAGGTCTAAGTGGGGGTAGAGAAATGGTCGCATTCTCCACCAACATAGCAAGGATTTTGGCGTAAGATCCTTTGAGTGGGTCAAAATCGGAGGAGGATGAGGGTATTGATTGAGCAGGTTTCGGTAATGTTTGGGCATGGTTGGTTCATACGGGTGGTGGTTTAGCCAAGGGGTGTTGACACGTGGTTTTAACTAAACGTGGTTTCTTTGGCGCAGGAGCTACGTTTAGCTGGTTAGATGATGAGGCTCCAGATAACGTGGTATCCAGAGACAATGGCGACAAAAGAGGAGTGACGGCAAACAAGTCCTTTGATGATGAAATTTGTTTAGGGTTGATGGGTGGACAGGATACGTGAGGTGACAATGTTGATATACCCTTAGATCTCTGTATGGGTGCAGAAGGCATAGGTCGTTTTAAAGAAAACACAGGAGGTATGATATATTGATGCAAGGTGGAGGGATGAGGTCCCAATATGGAAGGTAGGTGTGACGATGATGGTTTTAATTGTGATAGAGGCACGGATTGAGGTTGTCTCCTAAGTGGAGGGGCGGCTTTATTTTTGGATAAATCTAGTCGCTTAGGTGGGTGTGTTAGACTGGGTATTGGTGAGGTCCCAAGTGTAGGGGAAGATTTGGTTAGGCTGACAGAGGTGGATGAGATACTGGGTAGAGATGCGGGGGGTGAAGATGAGGACATAGGCATTTTGAGTTTCTGTAAACACTTCGGGTATATGGTAGAGGTGTCTGGATCGGTCATCTGCATTTGAGTAGAATAGGGGGTACTCAAACATTCCCATAGGACTCGTCTATCTTCTGGAGAATGACAGTCTTGTGTGTGAATTGGAATTTTTGTATGGAAGAAAGGTGGGTTGTGATTCCACCCACCGTGGGTGTGATGCAGGGGGTAGACGAGGCATTGTATCAATAGGTGTTAAGAGGTCAACCGTGAAAAGATTTAGGCGATGAAGAACTAATAGGTAGGAGGGCATGTTTGAGAGGATCCGTCATGGTTAAAGAAGTTGGCGATGTCGGTGCAAGAGGTTTCTTGTCTAAAGATGACAAAAGGAGTGGCGAGCCTTCCTCTTGTGCAAGCAAGAACAAAAAAGGGGACGCTTGGGAAATAGATAGGTTAGATAACATCCGCCGCAATCTTGTAGGGATGTGGTGTAAGAAGACTCATCTATTAGAAGAGAACTCTGGGCGCTTAACTCCTTTATGGGTAAAGGAATGATTTCGCTTTGGCTTGATGGTGGTGAAGGAGGTTCGGGCCCCTGGGTCAGTGAAGAGGCTTGATTCAAAATTTTCTTGATAGAGGCTTTTGGCTGGGAATCGAAGACTGCATGGATCTCATGAACACTCTCCTTGGCTAAAATATCTTGGTTTAGATTACTGTTAGAAGAATGATTTGGGAATGGTTTGTTGAATATTTTCAAATTTCGGTTAGCAGGGCGTTAGGATTATCGAGGGCTATATCCCCCACATCAACCATTTCCTGCACTATGTTTTTCAACATCTTGCAGTTTCATGACTGTGTCCCTTTACGCGGTGGAAGTTACAGAAGTCATTTTCTTTGTACCAAGAAGGTATGGCGCGAGTGGAATCAAACCCGGAGTGAGGTTTAACAGGAGGTAAGGTAATGGCTCCTGCTTTAAGCAATTTTTCCAATATCACACCATATGTTTCTCCCAAGGGAGTGTAGTTGATGGGCTCTGCTTTATACTTATAGGTGGTTTTTGGCGGGGTATTAGATGGTGGTTGGGATTTGACCATCACCGCGTGCACGGCTCCTTTTGATTTCGGCGTTGATGGGTGAGGATTGGTGGTGTTAGGTTTGTTGGTGGAATCTGGAGTCCGGAAATTGGGGTTTTTGTTGCGCAACCGCAATTTCTCTTCTTCTAAGGCTCGAATTTCTAGTTTCCGAGCCATGGTAAAGGCCTCATCAAATGTGCGGAAAGTTTGAATTTGAAGGGTAGGAGAAATGTGCTTAGCGCATGCCCACGTAAAAAGTTCAATAAGTTCAGCCTGAGGCAAGGCATATGTAAGTTGGTTGATAAGGCCCCACCACTATCCAACGAAATCATGATAGATTCGTCTTCAAATTGTCAGATGGCATAGAGGTCGGTGATAGATACTTTCTTGGCAATGTTAATGGAGAAATGATCCAAGAAAGATTGGGCTAGTTGGTTAAAAGAGAAGATTGAGTGCTGGGTTAAAGCACTGTACCACTCCAAGGCGGGTCTTGATAGGGACATGGGAAAGGTGCGGAGTAACAAAGCATCATCATGAGCAATCAAATAACAAGCATGTCTAAATGATCACAAGTGTTGTTGAGGATCCTCTTTACTATTAAAACGAGTAAATTTCGGCAATTCCCATTGAGGAGGATATGAATGAAGAGGGACAGAAGGGTGAATAGGCTCCCGACAAACTTGCTCGTATGTCAAGGCGCTACGACTTCCCGAAATAGAAGCCTCCAGATTTTGCATTTTGTCCATCATTTGTTTGATGAAATCCGTGGTTGGATGAGATGATGGTGCGGTTGTGGTAAACAGAGGCAAATTGGGCCAAGGGCCTCCGCTAGACAATGGTGAGGTTAAGTGCTGATAAGGTATGGAGGATGAATATGTTGAGGCGACCGAATAGGGATGTCCCATATAAGATGTTGAGGTCACAGGATACGTGTATGGGAATGAAAAGGTAGGCGGAGCTTGAGAAGGAAAGCTCATGTGGATAGGTGGCAGAGAGCAAGTCATGAACGGAGTAGTCTGCAAGAGAGATGAGGTAGGAGCAACATGGCAGTAATGATATGTGGGGTCCAAGATTAACCAAAGGAAAGCCAATCTGTGTCGTATGAACCTCTGAAGCCGTCGGATTGGGAGACGGGGCTAAAGATGCAGAAAGCAAGGCGGTGTTATCAGGTGGAGTGGGAGCTAAATGAGCAGCTATACTAATAGGCATGCCAACAAGGAGTTGACCATCGGGTGTATGGTCGGGGACCTGAGACAAATAGTATTGTACAGAGCTAGGATTAGCATCCAGAAATTTGGCAAATTCCTTATCTCCTACAGGAATTTTGGGGATCTCACTGGTGTCCGTAGGGTTCCCTATAGAATGTGAAGGGGGTGATTCAGGCAAAGGCACAGAGCAAGCATGTGAAACCATGGCGGCGGCTTGCTTTCGAGTGATAACAACCATGGACAGGAGTACCCAGTAGGGTTTCAATCTATCGAATGGAAATGACTCAATGGTGAAATTGGTAGGTTGCTGGTTTGTCAGAAACTGTAAAAGACAGTAACCGATATCGGTCTGATAACCGATGTCGGTTAGACTATAGCCGACGTCGGTCAGTTAACCGATATCGGTGTAATAAGACTAGTATAAGAAAATATAAGAAGCTACTGACTTGATTGTTAACAAAGCTTAGTACATTTATCAATTGTTCTGAGGTGATGACAGAAGACAGTGTATAACAGAGAAAACAGAACTGAAAACAAACAAGATGCACACGCAAATCCAGAGACTAACCCTAGGGTTAATTTAAATTATCGTGGGCTTATGCCTTTAGACGTAAAATGATGTCAGAATCCTAAAAGAAGACTTAGAGGAAATGTCAAGTTTGTTTTGGCTTATAAGGTTACCTCAATCGGGCGGAGGAATACCGCGGAAAAGGGGGGATGTTTTGAGTTGTTGTGTTAATTATGAAGTGATTCGGTATGTGTTGTGCAGTGAAAGTAAGATTAATTTCCTGTCAATACCGTGGAAATCACCCCACGTGTACGACCTGTTACTTAGTCTATGTTCACTAGAATTGAAAACAACAAGCAAGAATGTAATGCACGTGTTTTAAACCCAAATCGAAAATGATATTCGATGAAGCAAATAAGATGACTTTCACTAATGCAAAACTAGGAAAGCAAGACAAATTCCTTTACTAAATATAACAAAAACAGCAATAGCAAGTATGCTCCCTAAATGAAAGCAAACAAGAGAAACAAAAACCCGAAATGGGTCCCACCGGGCGTGCCAAAATGTTTCACGCGGAATGTTTCAGCTTTTTGGGAATAGAGTTGCTTCTATCCTTTCATTCCTTTTAGAAACAGATAAGGGTTAGGGCTAGGAGGAATACCTGTTGAATGTCGAGATGGTGTGCGCGTACCGTAGAGAGAGATCAGGTTGATTGCGAAGAACTCCCTTTTGTCTTGGAAGGACTACCTGCAAATAAGAACACAAGACCACAAGATTTTGATTAGACAATAAATGAGGGAACTGCCTTGGGCCCAGGAAATATAAAACTTCCTTTCAAAGGTGGTCAGTTCCCCTGCTAATATAAATTAACACGAAAGATTGTAAAATAACAATTTAATTGCTTCGTTGAAACAGGTAGGAGGAAAGGCTGGTTTCTGGTTTTGAGTCACAATAACCGATACTGCATCGCTAACCGATATCGGTTGGGGCTATGTTTTAGGGACTTTTGGTGAGGGTCACTGTAGGGTGGTTGTGTTGTTTGTAAGGCTAGTATATGAGCGGGATTAGGTAACGGGGTGATGAGAGGTAAATGAATGATAGTTAGATATAATGTGTTGCTGGGTGGTAGATCTAGGAATGGATTTATGACGACTGTGATTCAAAAGTCTAAGAAATATTATTAAAGAGAACACACAAGATGCACTTACTTCAAGTTATTGATGAGGATGCAGGTCCGAGAAGTGTAATGACAAAGGTAGAACTCAGGTAGGATGGCCTAGCACTTAGGAGATGAGATACCTCCCTCCCGATGATCAGCTGAGTATCACAGGGCTCTGATTATTCAGTTGCAGTCTTGGGCTTGGTCTCCTTCGCTGCAAACTCTTCTTGTCTCTTCACTTGTCTCTTGCTTGGCTCAGCAAATCTGGATTCTTTTTATCACTTCTGATGATCCTGATTGATCCAAAAATCCTTCGACCTTTGTTTCTGGTTAGGGGAGCCCATTTACAGGGAACCGATGGCGGTTACGTAACCGAGGGCAATCGAGTAGAACCAAGATCGGTCAGTCAAAGTGGGCTATTTTTAGTAAAATAGCCAACTTTCCTCCTTTTCTCCCGAGGGATTAGTTGTGGGCTTGGTCAAGTGACTAGAAGGTCGGTTTTGGAGTGCGAAAGGGGTCATTAGTTATGGGTGTGGATGTAGACCAAGTTATAGGTCTTAATTAGATTAGTTTAGGGTTAGGCCTAGGTCATGATGAGGTGGCAGGTAAGGCGATGTGGATTTATTAATTATAAGATAATTAATAAATAATTGTGTAAGGTTTAGGTGGTGAGGTTAGGTTGCGAAATGAGATGCGGGTCACAAGGGGTCGTAAGACACAAATTTGGTGTCTACAGGTAAGCAATCGCCATATGCACTACACCCTATCAAATTGTAGGAGGATACCTTTATAAGATGGGTAGAGATGAAGTACTATGTAGGTTTTTCTTGGATCATGAGCACTGGGTAATAATGGAAGAAAAACATGGTGGGATAGTAGGAGGACACTATACTTGGAGAGGCCACCGTACATAAGATAAACATCTTCAAAATGTGGTGGGAGATGTTCTACAAGGATACCAAGGAATTTTCAAAGCGTGTAATCACCGTCAAAGGATGGGAAATCTAGGCCAGCATGATGGGATGCTATTATGACCAATAACAAGCATAGAACCACACAACAAATGGGAAATTGATGTTTTTGAAAAATGCATCATCTCGCATGCAAAACATGCGCACACTACTTTATTACTCGTATAGACTACTTGACGCAATGGGAAGAAGTTGCACCCACAAAGGATTATACTATTGCTATAATTGCACATTTTCTATAGGAGAACATTATTAAGCAGTATAACTAACCATTGAGCCTTAAAAGTGACAAGGGAACTCATTTCTTTAATGAGACAATTAGAATACTACTCACAAAATTTATGGTAGATCATCACAAGATAACTCCCTACCACTCGCATGAAAATGGTACAAAAAATTATTCAAAAAAATATTAGGCCGACCCTAACTAAAATTTGTGATGTAGGAAGAAATGAATTATATGACAAAGTATCACTCTACTATGGGAATATAGGACCACATATATGAGGTTGAGAAAATAAACACCTTTTCACTGGTGTTTGGAGAAGAAGTCGATTACTAGTTGAGTTCATGTTATCATCCCCGCGAATTATGTGCGCACGAGGATTCACCAATGAATAAGAAGTAAAAGTGAACATGAAAAATTGATGCAATTGGATGAATGACGTGTAATTACATGATGAATCCAAAATAAAAAAGGTGATACAAAAGACTTAACATGAAAAACACATCAGAACAAGTCTTTTGAAGTTGGGGGATTGGTGCTCTTATATGATTCAAAATTTGTGCACCACCCAAGAAAGTTGAGATTGCATTGGTTGGGACCATTTAAAGTAACCAATATTTTGGAGATGGTCATATGTCAATTACAAGTTCTTAATGGAACTATGTTTCTTGCAAACTTTAATGTTAGTAGGCTAAATCCTAATATAAATAACTTTCTTTCATTATGTTTGTAATAATGAAATATTTCCATTTAGATTAGATTTCCCTTTCAGTATTATTATTTACTTTTTAATAAGCACATTTATGTGTAGGAGTTGATGTATTTGTTGAAGCATGATGTGTAGAGTACCATGCATACTTTTAGTGTGGGGTAGCAGGTAAGGATCGTGAAGTGGATGAATGTGAAAGTGCACACAGTCAGGTGAATGATGAAAGGCTATTATTCTTATTCAATATGGTGGAATACACAAGCGCACACAATAATGTTGTGATGACACAAATAAACAAGGTGTATGAGATTATTGGTAGAAAATATTACATGAGGTAGGAAAACGGGAATAAAAACTACTTGGTTTGTGGCATAAAGAGAGGAATGGTGCTGCGTAAAGAGGCACACGTAAAAGGATTATTACTCTAGGATAACAAGTGCATAGGTATGGAAAGGCATGCGTAGGACGAATATACAACCAAAGAAAGTAGTTGTACACTAGAAGGTGCATACACGTTGGTGAATGATGAAAGGCTAGTATTCTTATTCAATATGGTGGAATGTGCAAGTGCACACAATAATGTTGTGATAACAGAGATAAAAAAGGTGTATGAGATTATTGGTAGAAAATATTACGTTAGGTAGGAAACACATGAATAAAAACTAGGTTTGTAGTGTAATGAGAGGAATGGTGCTTTGTGTAAAGAGGCACGTGTAAAAGGATTGTTACTCTAGGATAACAAGTACATAGGTATGGAAGGGTACACGTAGGAGGATATAGAACCAAAGAAAGTAGTTGTGCACTAGAAGGTTATGCATGTTACGCACAGAGGGAAGTATGGAATGTCCAAAATTAGAAATGAGCTGGAAAATAGGAAGCATTTGGTGGAAAAGTGCAACCTACCACATTTAATTCTTGAAAAATTTAAAAATCTATAAATAAGTGTGAGTGATAATTATAATTCACCTTGTGAATTGAGAGCTTATGTAATTCAATTCTCTAGTTAACTAGTGTGATCAAAGGTGACAACAACGATGAAAAAAGTAATTGGTATAAGAATAAGAGCTTTTTTTTTGGAGAGAACAATGAGTGGAAGTTGTAGAGGGGCTTAGAGAAGCATGGTGTAGAGAAATCCTAAGTTAGGGTTACGTATATAGCTATCAAAGAAGTTACGATCTAGGGCATGGGAAGATAGAACGAACAACAAGTGCAGAGAGGAGTGATTGAATGGAGAACCATGAAGAATCAAGACCACTAATATACCTAGAAACCATTTGAGGTAAGCAAGGGTTTGAGAAGATAATAATTCAATTTGATTTAGAGCACGTGTGTTCAAGATTGGAAGATTGTGAACTATAGCACTTCAATTAAGACTAAGTAATGACACCAAAAATAAGGAATCCTAGGGAAGAAAGAATGTGGAGGATGTGCTCAATGACCGGTTTTCAAAAATGTAGTACCTGCAGCAAGGTGATTGTCCAAAAACCTCGGGAATAACAATTGTGGATATGTAAGATAAGTGAATATAATTACCCCATGTCGTGGCATGAAACAAATATAAAATATGATACACTAAATGAGACACGTGTGTGCCCTAAAGAAGGTCAATTGGCATTGATGATAAAGTGCACTAAACCTTAGAGAGCACCAAAGTATTACAACTCTTTGAGTTTCCATTTTTCAACAAGCTTGTGTGATTATTGCAGTGGTTGATGTTTTAAGTCCATGATGACTATTTATATTTTGGATGTAATAGAATGAAAATCACCACGAAGCTTATTGGTAAATTCACATGGATACGTGATAGAGGGGATGAAATTACGATGAATATGTGTGATAAGGCATCTATAGAGGTGACAACCACTACGCTACATTATCAAAGGGGAAGTTGTGCATTAAATGTATCACATATTTTTGATCCTAACACTCGAAAGCAGACACACTATTAGTAAGTTGCAAACTTGGAGCCTTAGAAAGGTAGACCGAGGTAAACAAAACATTTTTTACATATTATGCACAAGATGCCAAAATGGATAAAGTACATCATTTCATTGTACATCGTAGAGGGCATTGTCAAAGAAGCAAAGACCCAACATGATAACAAAGATAAACTTACATGGGGGTCCATCTTGATGTTAATAGTGTTTTTGGATATTGGTGTTCTGTATGGCTCAGATGGGAGAGAATGGGAGCATCCTGTGGACATGAGGTCACCGATGAAAAAATTCTCCAAGTATACCTGTGAAGCTGCAATAAAAAATACATACAAGGTGTTCCTCAATGTGTGGTACAAAAGACAGAACAATACATTCAAAAATTAATAGTGCATACCTAGGGGATGCCCACAAAACTACATGGCCAAGTAGACTTTGTCATTATGAAGTATTTCTATCTTGTGAGATTTTTGTGAACAATGGAGAGATGGGGCCTTGGTGCAAACTTCTTTTTTCATTCACAACCATATATTTTTGAAGCGCGGTGAACCAAATCAAGGACACATAACCCTTGAAGTTCAATGATGAAAAAGTAGATGTAGATTAACATACTTTGCATAATACCTATGGCTACATTACAAGGAAGCCTTATGAAGAAACAATGGAGTATGATTCAATGGATTTGAATCCCATCGCAATGTTTGCGGTGGGAAAGGAGGCATGCTGAGTATTTGTATATATCAAACCAAAGATGAAGGATGGTAAGGTAGTTAAAGTGTACAAAACCAATCTCACACCACCACCTTAAGGGAGAATGGAAAAAAGGATGCTAATAAGGAAGTGAAAGTCGAGTCTGCTCGAGCAACGGTAATAAGATGAAGAAAAGGAGGAGGAAGAAGAAGATCTAGAGAGTTGGTTGGATCAAAGCTTCATGAAAAGGAGGCAGATGGAACGAGAAGACACAGATCCCATCCATACAAGAACACATCCCATAAGTCTAGTTGAAACCATGCATGTGTCAATCCTTGAGGAAGAGGAGTAAGAGGAATAAATCCAAATGATGGAGGACTCGGAGGAAATGGGCCCTCCAATTATTCATGTCCTAGATGAAGAAGACATCACACACTATGAACATAAACAAGAAGAGCCAAAGTAGGAGCATGAAGAAGAGAAGTAATATGAAGGACAACATGAGGATAAAACACGTGAGGATGAGCAAGAAGATGAAGGGAAACAAGAAGAGCAGAATTAGTACAAGATCAAAGATGCGACTGGGCAATGTCTCAAGTCATTATCTAGAGACAAGGTTGAGGCATAGCTCACCTCCCCAAAAAAATATGTACTAAATTGATGTCCCCAAAAATGTTATAAATGCACTATTCTAGAGCTAAATGGATGTGGATAATCTATATGGTTGGGAAATTTTGATAAATCACAAGCCCATCCAAGGACACATAAGATGCTATCATTTTCTATGCAAAAACACATGGAGGATCCAACATTTGAGCTTAATTAGGATGCATTTAGTGAGTTATAGGGGAGAAAATACCCTTCAAATAAGCTCCCAATTTTGGTTTCAACACACCACAAACACACACAGAAAGAAACAAACTAATAAACATGGTGAATGAAGTTACACACAGAACATTGATAAAGGAGTGACACTACGTAGGAAAATTTTGAAGATGTAAGCTGGAAAAATAAGAAGTTGGTTGTATAATTAAGTAAGACCAAATCTCAGCTAATTGTTGTAAATACAAAAGTGACATAAATAATTACGCGCATGCGAATTCTTGTCTAGATTTAGCCTTATAAGTAAAGATCAATAAAAACATGGAAATTGGCACCCTAGAAGAATTGATTGATTTATTAATAGAGAAGGAAAATAAAGGGCAAGGGAAAATAATAAAGGACATGACATAGGAAAAGTAGGAAAGGGTTCTCAAAACAATAAAGGAGTATGAATAATTTGGCTCCAAAATCAAAGAAGCCATGCAGAGGGTTGAGAAAATATTCGGCATATTTAAGGATGTTTCAAAGTAATATATGCACACCATACAAAGGACGAAGTGGAGCTGAACCATTTATAAGCCTCATTATATACGTGAGAATAGAAGACACACGAGAAATTTTTGCAAGAAGTAGGAGAAAAGAAAAAGTTTAATAAAAAAACGACAGGGTAGAGGAAAGGATAAAATATGTACAAGTGATGGTAATGAGAAGAGTAGATATCCTGAAGGCATGGCTACTGAATGGGATATAATTTTGAAGGAGCTGTAGGAGAAGGCTAGAGAATTGACCTTGGAGAAGATGTCAAACATTGTTGAATCAACACTAGGAAGGTCATCGATTGCACTTGAAGAATATAAGCAACTAGAGGTCTTCACTAGCCTAGAACATCCCTAACTCTTACAAATGCCTTGAGTCTAGTTTGGAGTACGTGGAAGTAGACATTATTTTTCCTTATATTCTTTTGGGAATTTCCTATATTATTTATTCAACCATGATTCTTTATTTTTCAATTCTAGTATTACTCGAGGAAAAATAATATCCCTAGTGTGGGGTAATGTTGTGTTGGTACCCAAATTCATCCTTCCTTTGAACCTGAGAAGCATCACAATTTGATTAGGATGCTTAGAGACAAACAAATCATAATAGGAGTCATTTTGTAGTCAGGAAAGATTCTAGATGACTCTTTATCACTCTAGTTTAGAAAGGACTGGGTATCATCGTGCTAAGATTTTGACCTACCCTTACTACTTTAGGTTGTGCCTTCAACTAAGGTGAGAGGACCCATTTTGTGACTTGTATTAGTGGAAATTATCAATGGATTAGCAGTATTTGACTCTTCCTTTGCAATATTTTGAAGGATACCTTGAGAAAACATGGCCAACGGTTGGTTCTCAAATTAGGATTTTAATGAAAGCAATAAACAGGTGGGACAGAAATTCCTCCTCTTTAATGGGAGAGGTTCCCTTATTTAAAGCAAACAACAATCATGAAAGTGTTTTAATGCGAGAAGATTGATGATCAATACAAAAGAATAGAAGAACTAAGAAGAAAAAGGAGGGGAAAAGGTAGAATAAACAACATTCCCAAAAATATAGATAGCAAAATAGTTCCTTATAAATGCTTGAGCAAGGACAATATATAGAACATAATCATTCATATTAAAACAATCAGATATAATTTCATGGACACAAAGTTCCAGAAATAACATCCATAAGAATACAAAGCTTCTTAATGCAATAGATAATGATTCACAAACTTTCAGACATACAAGAGAATAAAATGATGCAGATGAAAATAGGAAGGGAAATATTCTATATTGATAGCTTTAAGTTCTTTTACACTTTCAAAAATTATCAGAGTTCCAGCCCCTTGGAATGGTGAGGAGAGCTCAATATATAGCTTACAAAGTGGTTACATTTGGTAACCATTTCTTTTAACAAAAGATTAATTAAGGAAATGCACAATACAAAGTCCTTAATTAAATTACAAGGAGATCGACACTAAAAATAGAAGAAGAGAATGAAGAGCCAGAAGTAGAGACATCCGATTATGGCTGAGGAGGGCCCACTAATTTGAGGATTCGATGCCTAAATCTTTTCAATGCTTCTGCTATCTCCATGCCTCTTGGAATTGTTGTGTTGGAAGTAGCATGTGTCCACGTGCCTAGACATTTCTCCATATCTTTATCAAACTCGGTATGCTCTAGATATTCTTTATTAGCCTCAACAATAGCTTGAATGAAGAGAACAAATGTCTTTCATCTTCTCCTTAGTAAATGACTCTTCTTTGAATAGATCACCCTTGACAAAGGTTCTAAACTAAGCCTTGATTTCTTGAAGAGAGAAGGAAACACCTGTAGTTTCATCCTGAAGATGGCAGTGGATATCTTTGAAGGTAGATAAAACACAAGTTTTAAAGGACTCCCCTTTTTGCCACACATTCCTCAATTCTCCCAATGCTTCCTCCAGAACCTTTATCTTCCACTCAATGTCTGAAGATCCATGTCCTTGACAAGTTATTCTTGGCATCATCAAACACATTGTTGGCCAACAAGATCTTCTCATCGGTTTGGCCCATTAGACGGAGGTCTGTAATACATCCACTCTAAACCTTCAGCTCCTTGTCCATGGCTTTGATTGAGGAAGTGAGTTTTACTACAAATTGATCACCTTCTCATTGGTTTTGAAGGCTTCCTCAATGAAATTCAAACCTACTATAGTCATATCATCCACCATGGCTTCAACATCCTTCCCATAAGTTGAATACTTGTGTATGTCTTTGATGTTTTGAACTTCATCCTTGATTGAGAACCATGGGAGGTGGAAGAGTAGCCAATGGGGATGGATCCAAAACTTTATCTTTGCCAACAATGATCTGATAAAATTGGAAAGAACTTGATTCTATTCTTCCAACTGCTCCATGGTTTTGTTTTCCTTTCTCAACCCATTCAATAACCTTAGTGATAGTTTCCCAAGGTTATGAACCTCACTCTCTAGTGTGTAGATTCTCCCAATGGAATCCTGGAAAGCTCCAAGTCAGAGATCAAAATATCCTTCTCCTCTTTATCCACCTTGGGTCTGGAAACCTCTAGAAACTACTGACCTTGAGCATCAAATACCAACCTTGAAGTAGTCTTTGCTTTCTTTTGGGAGGAGGAGGGGTAGTACCAAGCAGAGCTGCCACAACATCAAAATCAGCCCGGTTAATCGGAAGAAGACTTTCTTTTCTTGTTGTCTACTAGGGGCTGCACCCAAGAAAAGGAAGAAGAAGAAACAAGGAGTCAAGGGGTCCGAAGTGCAAGAGAACTCATGGCACTCAGAGTCTAAACTACTGTTGCCTCTAGTGGGGAAGTGCATGGAACCTCAAGAATTTCCTTTGCAGAGGAGTCTATTAAACTTGGAGGTTCAGTTCTTGATCCTTCCTTCTCCATCTCAACAATGGTTTCCAGGGTTTCTTCTGGTTCTTTCATCTCATCATCCTCATTCTCACTTAGAACAATAATGTTCTCTGCCCAACAGGAAATTCTGAGTGCTCCAGAAGAGTCTCTTCCTCGATTGGTTCTTGCTTAACCTCTTTGACCTTCTTCTGATACACTTGAGTGGAAGAAGAAGGAGTAGAAAATTCAGGCTCTTTCATCGAGGAAGAAGAGGAGTTTTCTCAAGTACCTCAGTATTGGGCGTATGTACTTCCTTCCCAGGTGTGGAAGTTTCTCTTGAAGAAGATCTACCTAGCTCCTCCTGAATTCACAAACTTTTCTATCAAACCAAACCTTAGTTCTTGATGATGACAGGGGCAATTATCTCACTCAAATCATCTCTCTCCTTCACATACCAATCTCAGGGTTTCTAGAGGAGTGTGTTTGATTGATCTTTCATACTCAAAGGATTGTAAGTCCTCATCATCATCCACAAGCCCTTCAGGCACCTGGTAGAGATTGAGATCTAAGATCTATGCAGAGAGACAATCTACCAAAATGCCTCCTCCTGGCTTCAAAATCATCAACACAATCAGCCCAGTAATCCTCAGTGTCAGGACAATGATGATAGGTTATTCTGAGATTTTGATCAATGAATTTCTTTAGATCAAAACAAGTCCTGGGCCTGAAGAAATGAACAATAAGAGGAGCAATAGCCCTTTCTATATTTTGGGCATCTAGAGTTATCTTTGCATGTATAATTCCCCAAGGAGATAGGGAAATGAAGACCAATGATCTTCTTTGTCTCTGCAAGTTCTATGGAGCTTATCCAGCTTTTTTCACACCTCAACCAGAGCCATTTTATCATTATAGAACATGGGAAGCTTGAGAGGTGTACTTTCAAAACAAGCCAACCTGATGTATGAGAACCTTCTGAACTGGATGAAGAAAGCCCCATACTTGGCTATCGAGCCATAGCCTCATCAAAAATCTTCTGGCAGTGTCACCCTCCAAGAGTCTCACAATGTACATGGTGAAGGCATCATTTACCCTTCTAAAATTATGATTATTGTCTTTGAGGGTAAATTGAGGGCAATATGCATAGATGGGTTCATTCTTCTTGCCTTCAATGAAAGTGAAGCCAAACCACTCGCGAGATGCTTTCCAAGGTGTACATGAGAGTAGAGGTCATGTAGAATTTTTTTGTTTGTTGAACATTTGACAATTGTTCAGTAGTTCCCACAGATAATCTCATCCCAATTTATGTTTTTCTTACCCTCATAGATGATGTTTATAAAAGGACACATCCAAAAATGGAAGTCATTGGTAGAGGGCATTCCCATAATATGGGTGAGCAAGATGATGAAATCTGATAGTTCTTCATTGAAATCAACCCTAAATAATGCCTTAGAGAGTCGGGATGCTCCCTTCTTAGGACACTTTAGCCATGACTTAGCTACTCGAGCCTTATATTTCTTGTTGTCCTTATCAAATAGAGCTTGAGCTTGAGTGAGAGTGAGAAAATGGAGTCTTCTATCTCAGGAATGCATAGGGCAGCGGATGATGGTGGCAACATCTAGTTTTGCAATCAATTCTCCATGCACATTAACAACCTCCTTGGTATCTGGATTGAAATGAGCTCCACAGAAAGCACGGTGTCGACACACTGACACAGAGATGGGAAAACTAGCAACATATGTGATTCCACTATCATTTATCATTTGGGCCATGGGAGCAGGGTTGTCACATGTTAACCTACCCCAGAAATCATCAAAATCCAAGTGTCAAACTTCACTATCCCCAATATTAGGTACAAAGGTCTCCAGAGGTGACAGATGCTCATGCCCTTGAAACTTGATCTTCATTTTTACAGTGCACAGAGGAACGGCCTTCAAAGAATAGATTCATGATAAAAATGCAAAGGGATATAGAAGATGAACAAATGACTCAATTGCAAGAATGTGGGCAAGAAATAACGAGCAAGCAATGTGACAAATGCATAGATGGTGGTCCCTTTAAATAGTCATTCAGGAGAGAGAAGATCATAAATGTGCATTAAATACACCTTGCACCGACTCAAAAAGGTGAAATGTGGAAAAGTGGAAAAAAATGCCTGAAATGGTCCATGGGACATTGGGACATGTGGGACGTGAAAAGCCGATTCAGCCAATGTGGGTGCGGGAATGTGGGCCAAAAGAGCATGGGTGGTCCAGGGACACAAAAACGCGAAGGACGTGAAGACCCGATTCACCGATGATGCATGTGATGCAGGGAATCGAGAATAGGAAGCCTCGGGTGAACTTGGGACATAGATGGGCCAAAAAAGCATGAAAAATGATGAAAAAAGAACTTGTGGGAAAATTAGTGGGAAATCGGAATAAAAGGCCTATGAACTTGGGACAGATGGGACATGAAGAGGACTCGATGCAATGCGGGAATCGGGAAAGGCCCAGGGAACTTGGGACATGAGGGACAAAAATGTCCGATAGACCCAAGTTACTAAAATGACCCCAAGAAATGGAATTTTCACTATCTCTTCAAATTTCCTCTTCACTAAAACATTACTAAAGGGTGCCAACTCAAAATTTTCAAAATTTTCAACTTTCAAAAGAGGGGAATTTTGAGGGGACAACAACTGGCTCTTTCTAGGGATGACTTGACTAGATCACAGAACAGGCAAGACAAGAATCAAGAAAAACTCTGGGGAAGAAGACCAATGCCTTATCCATTGGGAAAAAGAGTCAAAGGCAAAACAATACAAAAGGCAACACACAAAAAAAAAGGAAAGGCAAACAACAAAACAAAGACAAGGAAAAGCAAACACACACTATACATAATATACAAAGGACTTCCTATTCACCTAGGATTTGAACAATTTCAGGAGTACTACCCACTATAAGGAAGTGGGAGAGAAGATCCATCCATGTAATCAAGATAGAAAGAATTTTCACCAACAAAGTGCCTGATTCTGAAAGGACCAAGCCAAAGAGAGTCAAACTTACCATGGCTTCCTCGAGGTTCATGTCTTTTGTCCCATAGCAAAACAATGTCTCCAACTTTGAACTCTCTGATCTAGGTTTTCTTGTCAAATAAAGATTTCACCTTCTACTGATGGGCAGAGATCCTATCAAAACCTACAAGCCTGTCTTCATCTAGCTTATGGAGATACATGATCCTCTTATCCAAAGAATCACTGAAACTGGTGTCCTCAATAGCTTTCATCAAATGCAAAGCTGGTAGTTCCACTATCACTAGTAGTTGAGCTTCCACACCATACACCACTTGAAAAGGGGACATCCCAATTACTCTTTTGGGTGTAATCCTATCTACCCAGAGAGCATCATAGAGCTTCTTGTGCTAGTTTCTCTAAGATTCATTTACAAGCTTTCTTACAATGGTCACCAAATTCTTGTTTGTTGATTCTACCTGTCCATTCCCTTGAGGATAGTAATCTAAAGAATGAGTGAGGGAAATCCCATACCCATAGCAGAAATCCATCATCTCAACAGAAGAAAAATTTGAAGCATTATCAATCACGATCTTGTTTGGTACTCCAAACCTTATCAAGATGTTTTCTTTGATGAAATTACATACTACCTCTGAAGTAGTACTTTTAACTAGGATGGCTTCTACCCACTTAGTGAAATAATCATGGTAGTCAACACATGAGTATGTCCTACACTTGAAGATGGGTTAAGTGTTCCAATGAAATCCAAACCCCATTGTTGAAAGGGTTCTTCAATCACAACTGGCTTAAGTGGCAAAGCAACCAACTTTGGTCTTCCCACAAAGGTTTGACAAGCTTCACATTTTTCGACCCACCTTGATGCATCCTTAAACAAAGTAGGCCAATAGTACCCTACATGAAGAATTTTGTGAGCAGTAATGGTAGATGAGAAATGACCCCACAAGCTTGATCATGAAAGGCTGAAAACAACTTCTTCTATTGTTGCACTTTGTCAACACACTTCAAGAATCTTCCATCCACTCCTCGTTTGAACAAAGCATTCTCCCACAACACGTACTTGTGTTGACCTTAACTTGATGGCTCTCTTTTCCTTGGTAGTTAAGTGAGATGAACACTCACCATAGGTGAGGAAGTGAGCAATATCAGCATACCATTCATCTATCAAGCTAAGGAATAGAACAATAGGGACATCAACTTCATCCTGAGGTGTTTCATGACTAGCTCCCTCGGCAATGAGTTCACACAGCCTTTACCCCAAACTAGTTTCATGGTCTTGATGTCAGATCATACTCCTGAACCTTTGCTACCCAATTTCCTCTCTTGGTTCCAAACTCCTGTTGTGTAAGAATAGACTTAATAGTCGTATCGGGCACAAGCACAATAGAGTGAGAGTTAAGAATGTAAAATCAAAACTGCTTAACAACTTTAACTACTACAAAAGCATGTTTCTCCATCATAGTGTACTTCAACTCATGATTTTTCAAAATATAACTCATGAATGCAATTGGGAGCTCATGATCTTCAGAATCTTTCTGAGTCAACACAATGCAGCCAAGGTACTCTCTGTGGCATAGCAATAGATAATAAAATCTTTGCTAAAATCTGACATGCTAAGATAGGAGTCTTAGCAATGGCTTTCTTAATGCCTTCAAATGCTTCTTTTCCTTCAGAGGACCAACCAAACATCTTTCTTTCCTTCATCATTTGGGAAATGTTCAAAGTCAGCTCTCTACAAAATTAGGGATGAATCTTCTCAGGAAGTTGATCTTACCAAAGAAAGAGTGCACTCCCTTTTTTCTTGTGGGAAGAGGAATCTACTGATGGCTTGAACTCATTCAGGATCAATTTTGATTCCTTCTTTGAGACAACATGTCCCAATAACTTTCCCTCCATGACACAAAATATAGATTTCTTGGGATTCAGAGAGACTCCATGTTCTCTACATTTCAAGAGGACCATTTCAAGGTGTTGAAAGTGATCTACTCTAGTTTTGGAAAACACAGTTAAATCATCTAGATACACAACAATACATTTTCCTTTCAAACCCCAAAATCCAAATCCATTTCTCTCTGAAAGGTGGCACCAACATTAATGAGACCAAAGGGCATCCTCTTGTAGGAAAAAGTACCCCAAGGAGTGGTAAAGGTAGTCTTGTGTTGATCTACAGTATTAACTTCCACTTGGTTATATCCTGAGAAACCATCAAGCATGGACAACATCTCTAGCACCCGTAACAACTTGCAACACCTGGTCCATCATGGGTAGGGGTAGTTATCTTTCAAAGAAGCTTGATTTAGATTCCTAAAATCAACACAGATCCGAATCTCACCATTTTTCTTCCTGACAGCACAATATTAGCAATCCATGTTGAATGATGAATGGGGAAGATAATCTTGGCTTTCAACAACTTCTATATCTCTTGAAAATGGTGTCAACATTTGGATTGTACTACTTTTCTTTTTCTTGAAAGGCTTAATCCCAGGTTTGAGGGGAATGAAATGTTGCATTTCTTTTGGCTAAAAGCTTTCAGATCATCATAAGAATAAGCAAGGACATCAACGTACCTCTTCAAAAGATTTACCACCTTCTTCTTCTCCTCATGGGTACAACACTTTCCAACATTCACCATTTTGGGTTCAGCAGAGTTCCCAATATTAATCTTTTCATATTCAACAGACTATTGAGATCCTTTGGAAGCTTTGGACTTGACATATCTATCATGTTTATCAAACAATTCCTCCAAACTCACCAACCCTTTAGGGATCTTGTTGCCTTTTAGTTTGATGCATCCCTCTTGATCCATCTCCTCTTTGACACCTTCCTCATTGAAGAGACACTCTCTCGAGGCATATTGCCACTTCCCTCAAAATACAATTGATCAAAGTTATCCTTAAGTTCCAGGAAAGAGAGAAATGTTGATCATCATTGAAAACTTTCCAGTTGTTTGCATTATCCAGTACACTTGGTCTATGGATCATTTCAATGGTGAATTTTTCTTGAGAAAAATCAGGATGAGGTATCAACAAAGACCTAAAACATAGCTAAGGAGTCAGCCCTAGTGTTCTTCTCCCTTGCACTACTTCGATAGAGAAGGCATCAAAGAATTCAATAGAATCCCAAACCAGATTCCTATAGTGCTTTAACCTTCTATTCTTTACTTGGAAAAGATCTCTGACTTGCTTGACAACCAGTTCCACATCTCCACGAGCCAGAGGTTCTTCACACCTTTTCTTTTTGCTTGCACATTCAGTCCAAGGATGAGAGCTTCATATTCTCTACTATGTTATTTGTATTTTCAAACTATAGCTTGAAGGAGAAAGGATGAATCTTTCCTTCTAGAGATATCAATACCACACCAGCCCCAAAACTAGCTGAAGAACAACTTCCATCAAATTCCAAATTCCAAATGCTATTAGGATCATGGGGCACTACTTTAGGATGTTCCACCTCATCCTGAGACATGATCATGTAGTTTCCATGCCCAATATCTTCATAAAGTATTTGTGCCTTGGGATCATCTATCTTTTGCACAATATATTCAGATTGTTTCTGGGAAGCAAAAACTTCTTCATCTTTCCATTGATTGGTATAAGGGCATGTGACCAATCCATTTGAATTTCTCCTCCCACATCCTTATAGAAATTTCTACTCAACAACATACCATATGAAGGAGGAATATCAGCTACCAAAATAGTAGCTAAAACCTTCTTCTCTCAAAAGCAAAGCAAAAGCTACTTGTGCATCCTTAATTCTTCCGACCAAAGGCACCTCCCTACTCTCCATGGAATAAAGAAGAACCATAAGTGCATGTGAGGGTAAGACCCAAAGCATGAGCCACTTTGGCAGGCATGACATTATCCGATGCTCCTGAGTCTATGACATAGTTGTTGAGTTATGGCCAACTATGAGGAGGGTCACATAGAATGGTTTGATTTTCACATTTGGTGAGGTGACTGCAGCCACAAGATTTGATTGGGATGTGGAAGAGGGAGTGGGAAAAATACCTTTAGAAGTGTTGGATGAAGTTTTGGAATGGGAATTGACAAAGTGGACCATTTTGGCAAAGGCTTTTGGATGAGTTTGATAAAACTCAGCTTCAAAAATCTAGATTTTTGTTTTCTTGAGGTGATCAATGATATCAAAAGATCCAGAGGTGGATGGGCTATCATCACTAGGAATCCTAGGCTTATCAGGTTTTGGAACTAGAGAAAAAGAAGTTTTAGAAGCAGGAGTAGAAGAAGAATTAGCAGAACTCACCTTTTGCGTGGATGCAGTGGGAATAGGAGATCCTCTTCTTGCAATCACTGGAATAGTCATGGGATGCTCCTTGACTTTTTAGTGGGCTGCATCACTTTTTCTTTCTTATTTTTCTACTCCCGAGTCATAACAACATATGACTCACTATTCATCTCTACCACTACTTCATCATAATCATCTTCCTCATCAACACCCTCAGTGGTGAGGAAATTAACTCGAGACCCATCAAGTTCTTCCAGTTCTTCATCAGCCTCTTCTTCAGTTCTTCAAAATCTTCATTAACTTCTTCATCATCAGGTTCTTCAACTTCACAAGTTGCATTAACAAGGACCTTGATGGGTGGTCCTTCATTTCCAACCTTGTTTGAGAAGAAGGCAAAATGGTTTCTAGGTTGAAAATTCTCCTTGGAACATCTTGATAAGGAGCATGCTGAGCCAATTGTTTCTTGATGGCAATGAGGTCATTAGCAAGCTTCTGTACTAACTGATCTGCATTAGCTCCAGAGTAGAGGAAGAGGAAGAAGAAGCTTTAGATTTGGAAGGATCTCTTTTCAATTTACTAGACATGATCAGGTCATCTTCAACACTGACGGCTAATCTCTTGATCAACATCCAAAGTTGTAAGATTGGCTCTTCTCAATGCATAGCTTACTTCAGAAATTGAGCATTTAGGAAGAAACATTTTTGAATTTGATCCATAGGCTGGGTGTCTTGTGGGATCTTGTTAATCAACTTATTGAACTTGGCCACAAATTCTCTCATGGGCTCTTGTGGTTCTTTCTTGATTTGAGAAATCTGGGCTAGCAAAGCATGCACATCTTTAGCAGGTTTGAAACGATTCTCAAATCTAGTTCTCATGGTAGTCCAATTGGTGATGGCCCCAGCGGGGAGATGATAAAACCAATCTACCACATTGTCCTACAAAGTCTCCACAAAAATCCTCACAGAGACATCCTCATGTTCAACTCCAAGGACTCCACATGCAACTATGAAGGCTGCAATGTGTTCATCAGGATGTACCTTTCCATCTCCTCTGAACTTGGGAAAGTTCTTTCTGTTACCCCTGGGTAACTCATGCAAAGGTTGAGGAGGGAAGAGGCCCAACTCGTTGGCCCCAAGGTAATGGAACTACCATCCTTGGAAAAATTGCTTGAAGTGGAACTGAAACACCAGCAAGAACCAAAGCACGAAGATTAGGGCTGAGTTGTTCTTGAGGACACCACTCCCAAAAGCTCTTGTCTTCAACAGGTGGTGTGCTTGCAGAAATGAGTCCTTCTATCTCTCCTTGTTGAAGGAAGGGGAAAGCCTTGCTGCTCCAGGAGTTGAAATTGTGAATCTTCAATTCCAAGAGCCCTTCTTCCATGAGTAAATCTTAGAGTCGCCAGATCAGAAATGATCAAGAAATTGTTCTTTAAAACTAGAATTCATTAAAATGAATCCCCAGTAGAGTCACCAAAAACTATTGGTTGTCAAATTAGGACTTTAATGAAAGCAAATAATCAGGGGACAAAAAAGTCCCTCCTCTTTAATGGGAGAGGTGCCCTTATTGAAAGCAAACAAAAAACTATTTACAAATGTACAACTTTCCAACTTTGATGAGGAACTCTGATATCATGAAAGTGTTTTAATGCAAGATAGATTATCAATACAAAAGAATAGAAGAACTAAGGGAGGGAAAAGGTAGAATATAACAACATTCCTAGGAAATATAGATAGCAAAATAGTTCCTTATAAATGTTGAGCAAAGGATGATATATAGAACAGAATCATTCATATAAAACCACCAAATATTATCTCATAGACACAAAGTTCTAGAAATGACATCCATAAGAATACAAAGCTTCTTAATGCAATAGATAATGATTCACAAACTTTCAGACATACAAGAGAGAATAAAATGATGCAGATGGAAACAAGAAGGGAAATCTTCTATTGATAGCTTTAAGTTCTTTTACACTTTCAAAAATTATCAGAGTTCCATCCCCTTGGAATGGTGAGGAGAGCTCAATATATAGCTTACAAAGTGGTTACATTTGGTAACCATTTCTTTTAACCAAAATATTAATTAAGGAAATGCACAATACAAAGTCCTTAATTAAATTACAAGGAGATCGACACTAAAAATAGAAGAAGAGAATGAAGAGCCAAAAAGTAGAGACATCCGATTATGGCTGAGGAGGGCCCACTGATTTGAGGATTCGATGCCTGAATCTTTTCAATGCTTCTACTATCTCCATGCCTCTTGGAATTGTTGTGTTGGAAGTAGCATGTGTCCACGTGCCTAGACATTTCTCCATATCTTTATCAAACTCAATATGCTCCAGATATTCTTTATTAGCCTCAACAATAGCTGAATGAAGAGAACAAATGTCTTTCATCTTCTCCTTAGTAAATGACTCTTCTTTGAATAGATCACCCTTGACAAAGGTTCTAAACTGAGCCTTGATTTCTTGAAGAGAGAAGGAAACACCTGTAGTTTCATCCTGAAGATGGCAATGGATATCTTTGAAGGTAGATAAACACAAGTTTTAAAGGACTCCCCTTTTTGCCACACATTCCTCAATTCTCCCAATGCTTCCTCTAAAACCTTTATCTTCCACTCAATGTCTGAAGATCCATGTCCTTGACAAGTTATTCTTGGCATCATCAAACACATTGTTGGCCAACATGATCTTCTCATTGGTTTGGCCCATTAGATGGAGGTCTGCAATACATCCACTCTAGACCTTCAGCTCCTTGTCCATGGCTTTGATTGAGGAAGTGAGTTTCTACTATAAATTGATCACCTTCTCATTGGTTTTGAAGGCTTCCTCAATGAAATTCAAACCTGCTATAGTCATATCATCCACCATGGCTTCCACAGCCTTCCCATAAGTTGAATACTTGTGTATGTCTTTGATGTTTTGAACTTCATCCTTGGCTGAGAACCATGGGAGGTGGAAGAGCCAATGGGGCTGGATCCAAAACTTTATCTTTGGCCAACAATGATCTGATAAAATTGGAAAGAACTTGATTATGTTCTTCCAACTACTCCATGGTTTGTTTTCCTTTCTCAACCCATTCAATAACCTTAGTGATAGTTTCCCAAAGGTTATGAACCTCACTCTCAGGTGTAGATTCTCCCAATGGAATTCTGAAAGCTCCAAGTCAGAGATCAAAATATCCTTCTCCTCTTTATCCACCTTGGGTCTGGAAACCTCTAGAAACTACTGACCTTGAGCATCGATACCAACCTTGAAGTAGTCTTTTCTTTTTTGAGGGAGGGGAGTAGTACAAGCAGAGCTGCCACAACATCAAAATCAGGCCCTGTTAATCAGGAAGAAGACTTTATTTTCCTATTGTCTACTAGGGGCTGCACCTAGGAAAAGGAAGAAGAAGAAATAGAGGAGTCAAGGGGTCCGAGTGCAAGAGAACTCATGGCACTCAAGAGTCTAAACTATTGTTGCCTCTAATGGGGAAGTGCATGGAACCTCAAGAATTTCCTTTGCAGAGGAGTCTGTTAAACTTGGAGGTTCAGTTCTTGATCCTTCCTTCTCCATCTCAACAGTGGTTCCAGGGTTTCTTCTAGTTCTTCCATCTCATCATCCTCATTCTCACTTAGAAAAATAATGTTCTCTAGCCCAATAGGAAATTTTGAGTGCTCCAGAAGAGTCTCTTCCTCGATTGGTTCTTGCTTAACCTCTTTGACCTTCTTCTAATACACTTGAGTGGAAGGAGTAGACAATTCAGCTCTTTCATCGAGGAAGAAGGAGGAGTTTTCTCAAGTACCTCAGTACTGGGCGTATGTACTTCCTTCCTAGGTGTGGAAGTTTCTCTTGAAGAAGATCTACCCTGGCTCCTCCTGAATTCATGAACTTTTCTATCAAACCAAACCTTAGTTCTGATGATGACAGGGGCAATTATCTCACTCAAATCATCTCTCTCCTTCACATACCAATCCAGGGTTTCTAGAGGAGTGTGCTTGATTGATCTTTCATACTCAAAGGATTGCAAATCTTCATCATCATCCAAGACCTTCAGGTACCTAGTAGAGATTGAGATCTAAGATCTGCAGAGACAATCTACCAAAATGCCTCCTCTTGGCTTCAAAATCATCAACACAATCAGCCCAATAATCCTCAGTGTCAGGATGATGATGATAAGTTATTCTGAGATTTTGATCAATGAATTTCTTTAGATCAAAACAAGTCCTGGGCCTGAAGAAATGAACAGTAAGAGGAGTAATAGCCCTTTCTATGTTTTGGGCATCTAGAGTTGTCTTGCATGTATAATTCCCCAAGGAGATAGGGAAATGAAGACCAAGTAATCTTCTTGTCTCTAGGTTCTATGGAGTTTATCCAATTGTTTGCACACCTCAACCAGAGCCATTTTATCATTATAGAACATGGGAAGCTTGAGAGGTGTACTTTCAAAACAAGCCAATCTGATGTATGAGAACTTTCTAAACTGAATGAAGAAAGCCCCATACTTGGCTATCAGAGCCATAGCCTCATCAAAAATCTTCTGCAGTGTCACCCTCCAAGAGTCTCACAATGTACATGGTGAAGGCATCATTTACCCTTCTGAAATTATGATTATTGTCTTTGAGGGTAAATTGAGGGCAATATGCATAGATGGGTTCATTCTTCTTGCCTTCAATGAAAGTGAAGCCAAACCACTCGCGAGATGCTGCCAAGGTGTACATGAGGTAGGAGGTCATGTAGAATTTTTTGGTCTGCTGAACATTTGACAATTGTTTAGTCAGGTTCCCACAGATAATCTCAGCCCAATTTATGTTTTTCTTACCCTCGCAGATGATGCTTATGAAAGGACACATCCAAAAATGGAAGTCATTGGTAGAGGGCATTCCCATAATCTGGTGAGCAGAGTGATGAAATCTGATAGTTCCTCATTAAAATCAACCCTGAATAATGCCTTAGAGAGTCGGGACGCTCCTTTCTTAGGGCACTTTAGCCATGACTTAGCTACTCGAGCCTTATATTTCTCATTGTCCTTATCAAATAGGGTCTGAGCTTGAGTGAGAGTGAGAACAATGGAGTCTTCTATCTCAGGAATGCGTAGGGTAGCGGCGATGGTGGCAACATCCAGTTTTGCAATCAATTCTCCATGCACATTAACAACCTCCTTGGTATCCGGATTGAAATGAGCTCCACAGAGAGCACAGTGTCGGCACACTACACAGAGATGGGAAAACCAACAGCATATGTGATTCCACTATCATTGATCATTTGGGCCATGGGAGCAGGGTTGTCGCATGTTAACCTGCCCCAGAAATCATCAAAATCCAAGTGTCAAACTTCACTATCCCCAATATTAGGTACAAAGGTCTCCAGAGGTGACAGATGCTCATGCCCTTGAAACTTGATCTTCATTTTTACAAAGGCATAGAGGAACGGCCTTCAAAGAACAAATTCATGATAAAAATGCAAAGGGATACAGAAGATGAACAAATGACTCAATTACAAGAATGCGGGAAGAAATAACGAAGCAAGCAATGTGACAAATGCATAGATGGTGGTCCCTTTAAATAGCCATTCAGAGAGAGAGAAGATCATAAATGTGCATTAAATACACCTGCAGGGTAAATCGACGAATAGGAGCCCCGCCGATACTTGGGATAGATGGGGCATGAAGATCTAATTTTTCCGATGTGGGTGATGTGGGGAATCGGTGAACAAGAAGCTTGAAGGAACTTGGGACATGAGGGAAAAAATGTTTGACAAACCCGCAAGTTACTAAAATGACCCCAAGAAATGGAATTTTCACTCTCTTCAAATTTTCTCTTCACTAAAATATTACTGAAGGGGGTCAACTCAAATTTTTTGAATTTTTCAACTTTCAAAAGAGGGGAATTTTGAGGGGACAACACCAACACAACATAACCTAACTCTTACGAGTTATCACTTTAGAAAATGAAGATGTTCTCTAGACAAAGCCTAGGTCACTAAAGACAACGATAAAAACTAGTTGCACTTGCATATTTTAGTAAAGGATGGATGAATTCAATGATCTTCTTTATCATTTGTTGATCTAAAAATGGTACTTAATTTTCTTTTCAGTACTTAGAAAATTCTCATATTTAAAAATTTGACAACTAATTAAGAGTTTAAGCCAATTTTGGGAGTTCTTGAAACCCAAATCCTTAAATTCTTCCTGAATAAATCAATTATCCTTAATTTTTTCAACTTAAGTGAATGTAATGAATCTATTACAAATCCATTTTAAAATTCACAATTGATTTCAAATCATACACTCAAACTGAAATTTGAATCCAAGTTGATAAGTGTATTCAGATCTTGTTGTAGGTTATGGATACTAAAATTTCCATTCAATCCATTTACTCTAGTTTTTTTCTTGCTTTAATAATTAATCAAATAAACTAACTTGAATGTTTTTATTTGATCAAAAGCTTCTAAAAACTGAAATTAAATCCACAACACAAGAACTTGATAACGGAGTTCACCGGAAGGCTACGTCTCCGGATTCACAGAAAGTGAATCGATATATTATTTCCCAATGAAGTAAAATATCCCTTCACTATTGACTTAATAGACCTTTACACCTGCAAATGATCTAATTCAGACCTCTTTGATCTCTAAATTTACCGAAATGTTCCCAAGTCCATCAGTGGCCCCTAAAGTATTTTCACTGATAGTTTCCTTTGCAATTACATTCAAAAAACATCTACAACTTTAAATGTACAATACCTACATAAAAGAGGTTTAAATTTATGGAAACTAAAGGAAATTATTAAAAAATTCCCTTTTTTACTCCATGTCCTGATTCAAACCAGAAGTGGTTGGAAAATGTAGATATCTGCCTACTCCTCGGGCATGATCTATGAAATTGCGATGAAAAAACACCTACATAGGAAACTCTAAAGCACTTCCTATAAAAAATTTACATTTTTGGAAATATATTGTAATTTTAAACAATTTTTATTTTTACACCATTGCAAAATTTAGACCGTAAGTGCACAAAAATGGCAATCTCTACAAACTAGTCCTTCATTGTCCATTTACAAACCGACCAAAAGGTCCCTTTAAATAGAAGTGATCTCATATTCTATCACTTGCTAAAAAGTGGTGGGTTGGTAAGGATGATAAGTATTTTGGCATAGGTAAAGGGTTCAAATCCCCCTTCCATAGGTTTAGGCACCCAATTTAGCCATTGACCCCACATTTGGTGGGAAAGGGATAGGATAAGCCTTTAAATAGCTTTTTAGCCCCAAAATCCTCCTTATCCCATGGGATTTAGGCTTATTCACGTGAAATGGATTAAATAGATTACTTTTTATTATTTTAAATTCAAATCCACTACAAACCTACCAAGTGTCACACCCATAATATGTCATTTTTCCATGTCAAAGTGTGCCATGTCATCATTTGACCACAACTTTGACTATGCATATCTTTCACATATGAACTCAGATTTGGTCAGCTAAAATCGTAAAGCTTGCGATGAGCTCTTTAGAATGGAATTGATTTTGAAACATTACAAGACCATCAATTTTTCCTTATCGCCAACTACCATGTGTCACCTTCCCATTGGTCCACTTGTTGACATGTTGACTAGGGTTGACCCGTTTATGACCTTAACTTTGACCGGCGATAGAATTTGCATACAAACCCTAATTCTAGAAGTTCATCATACCATCGGAAAGGTCTCAATAATCCCTTCAAAATGGTCCAGGTTAAGGGAAGTTTAGGGAATATCTACATAGTGAAAAATCCTCCGGATCACTCCTCCCCAGTAAGACCATTTTGACCTCAAAATGGAAATTCACTGTTAACTATACACATGTTCTTTGCATAATACAAACACATAACCCAATTTATAGCATGGTAATTTTTCAAAAATATTGCAATATTTAAATGCCAATAATAGTAACATAACCCAATGGCCTGATCAACTCGATATGACACTGTAACTACCATATTCCTCTTCTGTACATCGTGATCCTGCACTCACCACTCACCACTGTCAATAACGTAGATGTAACTTGAATTCACAACTTGTTAGTGTAAAAATTGTACATACTATTTTCAACTATATCTGATAGTTACACATATTTAAGCCTTTCAATAAGACTTACACATGTGCAAAAATCATGTATAGCAAACAAAGAGTTTGTATAATTTGAACACTTACAAACAATGCCTACATGCCACAAATTGCACAATAACAACATACTAACTACAATACATATAAATATAGACATCCGACCAATGATCATGCCAACTTTGAATTATAAATGTTGCTGAAATATCAAGTTGTAAAACCATTAAAAATAAAATTACATCAAGTATTTTAAACCTGTCACCTGATTATTTCCTTTTCAGGATACTTCACCAACACCAAAAAGAAAAATAAATTTGGAGCTTATCCTTTTTCACAATTCAACAAGATTTTCCAAAACTACCTTGTTAGTTTGCATGTATTCCACAAATCAACTTATGCAAACATAAAACTAGATAAATTGCTTACCCACCTTACTCAACATACTGTCCTATTTAGGGGCTGATTCAATTCAATTTTTACATGTGCCACTGAAGTGGTCAAAATAGTTGGTTTAAAACTATGATCCTTTTTAACAAATTTTAATTTTTGTTCTGGATGTAGCTTCCAACATTTTTCAATTTCATGACCTGGTTTCTTATAGTGACCAAAAATATTTGATCCACTTTTTTAGGATCCACATTTTTAGGAACCTTACCTTGACTGCTCTTAGTTGAGCTAGGTTTAGAGAATGCATTTTCTCAATCTGTTCCAATATGGACTTCCGTTTCCTACACTTGGCCACACAATGATTAGACAACCCACAAAATGTGCAAGGGTAACTATTCAACATTGCTTGAAAATCATAGCCAAATTTTTCCAATGTAGATAAGGATCAATTTGTTTACCTTTCTTTTTAGAACCATGGTAAACAAAAGGTGGAGGGATTTCTATACCTCTCCGTGGTGAATTCTAGCGAGGATAATGCTTGGGATAACACTTGTTAGTGAAGCTTGTCTTCTTCCAGCTAACTTGGAACTCTCTCCAATTTCCTTTTCCCCTACTATAACATATCCTAGTCCTGCATGTCAAGGCCTTTCCTCTACAAGGATTGGGTTAGTTATGCCTTGGTTATTATTACCAAGGCCAATTCCATTAAAACCCATATTACTTCAAAGCTTAGATTTGGGAGATGAATTAAGTGTTGTCACACTTACTATGCACTCATCTCATCATAGTGGATGCATCAACATTAATAGGTACCTCTTTCTTAGGTCCTTCAATTTGCAACACCATCAAGAGCTCATTTTTGGATTCTAGCTCTTTTCAATGTGTCAAGTTTCTCCTCTAGAGTTAACACTGACATCTCAAGAAGGCATTCCTTCCCCGAATCTTATGATTACATGCTTCAAGTTCTTCAAACTTGTTCTTATTTGACATCTTTCCCATGATTCCTGCACACATGTTCCTCCAAACTCTGCACACTGCTAATGAAAGATCAATCCCAAATGCATAAACCAAACTGAACCAAATCAAGAGGTAAACCATCTCTAATACCAAACTTGCTTGGAGATTAGCAAGTTTACAAGTGTGATTAGCTATTGTAATAAAAATTTTCTCAAATATTAGCAAGTTTACAAGAGAAATCACCTGCTTTGATACCAACTTGATCTGAAAATGGTACTTAATTTTCTTTTCAGTACTTAGAAAATTCTCAGATTTAAAAATTTGACAACTGAGTAAGAGTTTGAGCCAATTTTGGGAGATCTTGAAACCCAAATCCTTAAATTCTTCTGAATAAATCAATTATCCTTAATTTTTTCAACTTAAGTGAATGCACTGAATCGATTAAAAATCCATTTTAAAATTCACAATTGATTTCAAATCATACACTCAAACTGAAATTTGAATCCAAGTTGATAAGTGTATTCAGATCTTGTTGTAGGTTATGGATACTGAAATTTCTATTTAATCCATTTACTCCAGTTTTGTGTTTTCTTTAATAATTAATCAAATAAACTAACTTGAATGTTTTTATCTGATCAAAATCTTCTAAAAATTAAATCAAATCCACAACACAAGAACTTGATAACAGAGTTCATCCGAAGGCTACGTCTTTGGATTCACAGAAAGTGAATCGATCTATTATTGCCCAATGAAGTACAATATCCTTTCACTATTGACTTAACAGACCTTTATACCTACAAATGAGCTGATTCAGACCTCTTGGAACTCTACAATTTACCAGAAACGTTCCCAAGTCCATCCGTGGCCCCTACAATATTTTCACTGATAGTTTCCTCTACAATTACGTTCAAAAAAATATCTACAAATTTAAATGTAAAATACCTATATAAAATAGGTTTACATTTCTAGAAACTAGATGAAATTCTAAAAACTTCCCTTTTACTCCATGGCCTGATTCGAACCAGAAGTGGTTGAAAAATGCAGATCTTTGTCTTCTCCTGCATGATCTCGTGAAACTGCGATGAAAAAATGCATACACAGAAAAATATACAGCACTTCCTATAACAAAATTTACATTTTTGAAAATATCTTGTAATTTTGAACAACTTTTCTTTTACACCATTGCAAAATACAGATTGTAAGTGCCTCAAAATGGTGATCTCTATAAATTAGTCCTTCGTTGTCCATTTACAAACCTACAAAAATGTCCCTTTAAATAGAAGTGATCTCATATTTTATCACCGCTTAAAAGTGGTGGGTTAGTAAGGATGATAAGTATTTTGGCACACATCAAGGGTTCAAATCCCCTTCCATAGGTTTAGGCACCCAATTTAGCCATTGACCCCACATTTGGTGGGAAAGGGATAGGGAAGCCTTTAAATAGCTTTTGTCCCCAAAATCCTCCTTATCCCATGGGATTTAGGCTTATTCACGTGAAATGGATTAAATAGATTATTTTTTATTATTTTAAATCCAAATCCACTACAAAGCTACCAAGTGTCATGCCCATAATATGCCATTTGTTCATGTCAAAGTGTGCCACGTCATCATTTGACCATAACTTTGAATATGCATATCTTTCGCATACAAACTCAGATTTGGTCCGTTCAAAATGCATCAAAATCTTATGAAGAGCTCTATACCATGGAAATGATTTTGAAACATTAAAATACCATAAATTTTTCCTTATCGCCAACTACCACATGTCACCTTGTCATTGGTCCACTTGTTGACCTATCGACTGTGGTCGACCCGCTTATGACCTTAACTTTGACTCGACGATAGAATTTGTATACAAACTCAGATTCTGAAGTTCAACATACCATCAGAAAGGTATTGAGAATCCCTTCGAATGGTCTAGTTTTAGGGAATATCTACATAGTGAAAAATCCTTTGGATCATTTGTGGATACACAATGCAAACAGGATAGTTCATGTATGATGTATTACTAAATATGAAATATATAGTTAGGAAGTTAAGCAGTATAAAGTTGATTATACCAAATCCTTGAGAAAATTAAATGAATGTTGACATATCTGCAAGGAAAAATGAAAATGGCTTCAAATAGTCGGGATGACGTTTGACTAGAAAATTGTGCATCTATGAAAGCTCAAAGACACAGGACTTCACACATTCTTCAAGGATTTAACATAAGAGCTCATGTTAAAGACTTAATTAAATTTCTTAATATACCACACTTATGATACACTCATAAACTAATAAACAATCAGTATCACTTAAATGAAAGTAAAGTGAATTTAAATCACTTATTGCATCATGAAATGAAAGCTCTCTTCATAATGTAATTGCAAATGCCACAATATTGTCATGAGGATGAGATCTTGTGTGATTTCAAAGGGATTCCTAATGTAATATTGCAACAGAACATAGATAACTATTTGAAGATATCTCAAAATGACAATAGACATAACATGGTTCATGATTAACACAAATTACTTAAGGTTTTTCAAAATTGATCAACAAGGGAAAGTTTGTTTACAATCTCAAAGTTTTGTCAATGGCTATACATCTGTAACCATCTTGACATGATCAATTTCAAAGATACACAAGAAATAATTGGTTTCTCAAATGATTTCCTTCAGAAAATGGCTTTTCTCGGCTTTCTCTCCTTTTCTTTTCTTTGAGCAAAATTCCAAAAAATTAACCCCCTTTTTCATGATTATCTGTCTTCCTTTTATATCATCTCCTTTGCTTGTTAACTTTCAAGTTATTTCCCCCAAAAGTCATAATATTCCCAAGAATATTCTCCTTTTTAAAAATGTTCTAGAACATGGTATTTAGAAAGGTCTTTCTTGAAGTTGTCGTGTACAAATCACCAGTCTTTTCAATCAACTTCACTAGTGTTCGACTGGGATATCAGGTAGTATTTTCTGGTGGTTTATTTTAATCATTATTTCCTGGTATTGATTAGATAATCATTTCAAACAATCTCTTAATACCTCTAGATAATATTGAAATGACATATATCCATACTCATTTTTCAATAATCTACCTTGGGTGCCACACCCTCTGCTTCATGTCTCATTGGCTTAATTTCCACACATAGTTTTTGTCAAATCACCTTGATTTACCATCTCTACTCATTCCTAACTTTCTTCCAAATCTTAATTTCTCCTCTGTGTGAACTGAACACAATCTCCTTCATTTCATGGGAAAGATTGCATCAAATCGAACATATGTCTCCTTCTCATTATAAAACTTGGCTCAATTTCATTATCATCATACCTTTCCCTTCTTATTCTAGAGTATAAGAAATTTCAAAGAAAATGGCGAAGGTGCTCATAGCTCACAGCCTAAAGGATATTTCCTTAGAGGACTTAAATATAAATTTTCAATTTAAGCGGTCTTGATGAAGCTTTTGTTAGGGATCTATTTGAGATAGAATGTGCGGGTGACACCAGGGGCCTTAACATACTAGGAAAGTTTGATTAGCACTTCTTACAAGGATGATCAGGATTAATCATGTGTTCACATCCTTCCAAGTTATGTATTTACATTTTTATATGGGAGCATATGAAAAATCCTGAAGACTTGAAAAATACTGGGTTGAGAGAAGACCCCAAGTCTCTAGCGGACTAATTTTCAATGTCCTTTTCTGTGTGATGAGGGGTTTGTATCAAAATATATTCCTAAGGAATCATATGTGTTGTATGATAAATCCTCCATCAACACAGTGCCTGTTATCTCCCACAAAATAGAAGAGTTAGAGAAAAGGATCAACTTCCTCAAGAAAAAGCAGTAGGGACCATGCCTCTGCAATCAATTTCAGCACCAGGTCATCTTTAGGGAAAATTAAAGGTGAACCATAATCACAACCCCCAATTGTTATCTCAGATGGGGAAGAAGACCAATCATTGTCTGCTCACCATTCAAGGGTAGCCATTTCCTCCACTTGAGACAATAGAGGGAGATTTGTTATTCGATCATCCACCCACCTAATGCATTGTGCTCCTCAAGAAGAGCATGAATTATTGGGCCCTCAACCAATTCCTTCCCCAAAGGACAATCCACCTTTTACATGGAAATGGGAGGTTGGGTCAAGTTTGAGGCCTCACAATCATCCCAGTCAACAACATGCAGTACCTACCCCTCCAACCACTTCAGGTGTCCCCTCTCAAGTAACTCCCATCATTGTAGTGGAGCAAATAATGAGTCATCCTAGAATGACTCTAGAAGCGTTAATGAATATGGGAATGTCTCGGACCTAGCAAGGTCAATCATTTTTGTTCAAACAAAACAAGGCTCAAGTGATTTTGTGTTGAGAAAAATAAGCTTCGAGCAAGCTCCCTTACTTGGAGGAAGCTATGAAGTAGGGCTGAAGAATGCATAAATGTTGTCTTCTTTTTACTATTTCTCTTTCTAGCATGTACATATTTTTCTTTGTCATGGGAAGGGGCCCCTATAGAACCCCATTTTGTTCCTTATCCAGAGTACAAAAACATAGCAACATCAATCATTTACATGTTTACCTAAATGTATGTTAATTTCATCAAAGTAAATATGGCATTACTGCATTCTTCCATTTTTCAATTGAAATAAAGGAAAAATAAAATTCAGAGAAATAATTACTTCCAATGTAATAGAAGTGTCATTTTAAAACATTAGTTTAAAAAGGATGAATATGAAAAGAGAATACAGTTCAAGGAACAATTGTCTAAGCATGTTCGTCATCCTTTGCATCTTCTTCTTCAACTTCTAATTCTAGATCTTGTTCTTTTGGTAGCCTCACCACATATGCATCATATATTTTGAATAATTCATTAATCTCATCCTCATATGGTCCTGTTGGAAAATCAATGTCTATCTAGATATTGCATCAATGCAATGGCCCATTTTCTTCTTGTATTCTAGTGGTCTTGCCTTCAACTCGCAATTCTATTTTCTCATGGTCTTAATGACTTCATAAGAGAATTCATTCCTTAGAACATTCTTTTCAAAAGAGTCAAGTAAGAAATCAATCTTCATGTCCCCATAACTCTTCTTGAACTTATCAATAACCATATCCTCCAACTTTAAGTCAATAGCATCGAGAGTATCATCAACCCAATTTATTTTGACTTCAAGCTTTCCTTTGATTCCATTTAGGGTCTCAACTCTAATTTTTGACAACTCCTCAAGGGCATGTTGGCTTCCTTTAAATTCAGCTGGTACAATGTCCTCCTCCTCAACCAACTCATCACTGAGCTGGGTAATGCGGTCCAATTTGGGAAGAATACCTTCAAAGTAGAAAATCTCATTGTCACATTGTTCAATTATCTCATCAATTTCATTAATTCTATTTTTGAGATCTTCATACTTCGATCTGGATTCTGTAATTTCTTCTTTTCCCCTCTTGGTCAAGTTCTCAATCCATGTGTCTACTGCTTGAACCTTCTTGATAACCTTGTTTACCTTATTCATTCCTTCAGGGGTGTTTATATAAGCACTTGCTTGTGTTTGACTAGTCTGCCTGACAACTATTGTAAACAAGAACTCAAGGCCTTAACTTTCTCCTTTAATTTCCTTTTTGTCATTCCATCTTCATCAACCTTTTTGTAGAAGATCACTTACTTGCCTCAAATACCCCTTGCTTCAATTGTTCCCTTGAGGGTTTTCCCAAAGGGATAATCTGAATGTTATAATCATCAGTTGTTATGTCTTTTCTTGTTTTACCCTCAAAAGGGGTTGCTATTTCCAAGGTTCTTGCTCCAGATGAATCAGTGTGGGTTTTTGTGATGGTCCTAGCCTTTTTTGAGGCTCTTACTACCTTTGGAAAAGACAAAGTAGTAAGGTCAACAACTTACACAAGGAGAACCTCTTTTTCTTCATTTGAAATCAACTCACTAATCCATCCCTTTTCTAAACTTGTTATAGCTCTTGTTTCTTGTGATTCTTGCTAGATTTTCTCAGAAAACTACCATTTGCTTGGATATTTCTTGCTCAGTTTGTGCCAATGATTGTGTCTGTTCCTGATAACTTATTTCAATGGTCTCTACGCCAATCTCACCTTGTGCTACTGATTCTTTTGGATGCTCTTTTTCATGGTCTAGAACTTCAGATTGATCATTAATATTCAAGGGAGACTCCTTCCTTACTTCCTCAGTTGAAGCCATAGTGGAATTAACTTCTTCTATAACACTTTCTTGTACCAAAATTTGAGTTGTGGGGCCCTTCTCTCCCGAATTTTGTTGAGTTGCAACCTTACCCTTTTCATGCTCCAATGATGTATTTTGTAATGCCATGGTAGGTTGTTCCTTCAAAAAACTCCACATTTTCCACCAAAGGTTGTAAATTCTTACCAGTGATAATTTCTTCATCAACAATTGCATCTTGTGCTATTTTCAATCTCTCTTCAAAAACAAATTTTCCCTCATGAGGAAAGTTATCAGTTTTGGTCACCTTAGCAGAAATAGATATAGCCTCTTTTATTAATAACTCAGCATTAGTGTCCTTTTCAACAAAAAACTCTGATTTACCCAATTCAAGTCATTTGTCCTGGGGAAAGCTTTTCAATAATTGATACATGAATATATTTTTCCAATTATTTGCTTGCTTGAATGCTATCCACTGGTGTTAGTATTGGTTCATCTACAGATAAATTAAGTGCATCCAACATGGAAAATCCTTCACCAACATCAACATCAATTACATTAGTTTGGCACTTTGCAAATTCATGTGTTTTTTCAACAGAGGCACATTTATATCCTTGACAAGAAATTTTCAGATATTTTCATACCTAGGGTAAAAACTAATTATCTATTGGACTAATTGCAACACCTTTTTGGGAAACTGACGCCGAGTGCACTCCATTTTTTTCCCATAATAGACAGAGATATGGGATCAAAGGATCTGATTTCTCCAAACGTGGCAGTGATGCATCATGCTACTTTTGGAAAGCATCACTCCTTTCAGACTGGGGGATCAATTACCACATCCGGTGCTTGAAATTTGTAGGCGTATGGGCTCCTACTCTTACCAAAACTAGTTAGTGAATAACCTTGTGTTTTTTTGTGTTCTCTCAAACCTTTTTAAATCTGGTGTTGCCCTTCTTTCATCCTTGTGTGGCTTAGACTGAATATGGCCACTTGTAATGGCCCCACTCATTAACTTTTCAACACTATGTTGCTTTGGTGAAACACTTGGATGGACCACATGTGATGCCAAACCTTTCCCCTTTGTCAATTGGTACTGCAAAAGTAATAGGGGCATTCTCCATAGATTTTAAAAGCATCTCTTTAGTATTTTTCTTGAGAACTGACATAGAAGTGCCAGTTCCACTAGTGGTTGATGTCCACTCATCAATGAATTGAAGTAGGTCTTTTGGATGGAAATTGAGGGGCCTTTCCTCCTAGTGGGTCCATTTTATCTGCATCCTCCCTCGGGGTGGAATATCCTCACTCAAGTTTCCCAAACTTCTGAAATTGTTTAGGATTTTTGTATTCTAGAGTGAAAGATCAATATTCTTTTGGGTCAACTAGTTTACAGTCCTCCTCATTACATCAGTTATTCTTAAATAAGGATCATCATATTCTACCACATTCTAGTCTGGAGGAGATATAGGTTGATCCCCCACCTTCTGATCAATATAAAATCTGCTCACTATGTGTGGATCATCCATAATCCCCTCTGGGATAACCACAATTTTGTAGTCTATTATCTGTGATAGAGTCATTCTAGAAAATTCCCTTAACCTGAATTCTTCCTCATCCCTGCAGTTCATCCAGTAATCCTCAAAATGGGGCTCATGCTCAAAAGTGTTTGCAATATTGGTAAACACCCATCTAGATGTCATAATTAGGCCTGGCCTCAAACTTCTCCATATCAAATTTCTGCATTTCCTCTTCAATCAATCTAGCCTTTATGATGGAAGGACATGAATACCTTCCAATTCGAATAGGAAATTTGATATTTGTTTTATGCCTCCCAACAATTATTTTATGCACAGGTGTCAACTATCTTACCAGTTCCCATAAAATCAATTTATCATCCACATACCTAGGCAATTTATATGGCTTTCCCTCAAAACCACTAACTCTTATGTAAGTAAACCTTTTATACTAGATAAAGCAACATCCATATTCCAAAATTACTTGCCTAGCTTGTTTAGACATCCTATATTGTCCCCACTCTGGCTTAAAAAGACAAATGATAGGGGAAAAGAAAGCATCATTGACTAACCTTACATTCCCACTCCAGTTGATCAATTGTAATTGGGGAAATATCTCGTGCATTTGACATTGCTTAAAATCTACACATGGTGACAAACCTGGGAAACGTTTGTGCCTTGCAACATTATAAATGAGATATGTCATCATATAAAATTCAAGGTCTGCAATATCTCCCATTTCAATTTTTTCTGCCAGAGTGACCATGTGATCATGGAGTGCGTCTACAATAAAGGTGGCCCAACAAATGCTCCCTTTTTTCTCCATAATAATCCATATGTATGTAGTCATCCATTCCTTAAATTCATTTGTTGTTTCTAAACCTGCCATTCGACTTAACAACATAATGACATCCTCAACCTCCTCTACAAATTGTGCCCTAACCAGCTTCTTAGGGATTCTAGCCATTGTCCTCTTTGTGATAAGCCAATTTGTATTTATCATCTTTACATAGTCCTTCTTCTTTGTTTCATAATCCTTCAGAGCCAACTTGATGCCAATGGTAATTGGGTTTGTGACTATAGGAAATTTTAACATTATTTTGATGGCCATTGGTGTTAGTGTTAGTACTGCATCCCCACTCCCGTCTAACACCTCCCTCTTTTCTGGATCATAGTTCATAGCACAATGCCACACTAATTCAGGGAATGAATAGAGGGTGGGATGGCACTAGCTAGAGCAATACAAATTTCCTGAATTGCTTTTAAGGATTCATTCTGATGGGGACCTTTTAACCTTTGGAGGAAGTCATCTAGATCGCGCCCATTAAGTTTGTGTCTGTAATCTTATCTAGATCACTTGTGATTCCCAACATGAACGAGAACAAAGATGGCATAGTATTCATTGTTTAAAAACCCTAACTTTCCTTTTAAACCAACCTTGCCACTGAAAAATAAATATATGAGTTTTGAAACTCTTACCAGTCAATCCACAAGTGCCTGAACAATTTAAACCCAAATCAACAACTCCTTAAATTCTCAGGTTCACAATTTGAGCTCCATAGCTAATGACGTGATAATTCTTCACGCAAATCACAAAGGCAGCAACAAAAATCAAGCCAATTGGTAAATAAAGATGAAATCATTCACAAGATTTAAAACATCCTTGATTTGCGTAGCAACATTAATGGCAATAGAAATAAATACACTGCATTGAGAAAAATTAACTGTCGTCATTCGCAATTTTTAAAAATGAACCGTCCACGTGGAATAAATATTTTCACTATCACGGGCTCAGGGGCACCTTTTGTAATTTTGTAACTTTTAAAGACTTTGCATACTTTTGGAAAACTTGACCTACCCATCCGCCTTTTGGTTTTCAATACTGGCTTGACACATGGTCGCATTTGAGTGCTAGTGGGGTTGTGGCTCCTTTTTGTAATTTTACTCCTCTTCCAATTAAAACCAAAAGTATAAAAATTTCGATGACCCGTTTCCCCAATTTCATTATAAACAAACACCACATGTCCTTCAATGGGCCTCGGGGACCCTTTTACACTTTTAACACCTTTTATCTTTAAAGTGCACAAATACAATTATACACCGCTTCCCCACATCCACTCAACTTGAGACATGTGTACACCTTTGGGGCGGAAAGAAAAACTACTTGTGTTTCTTTATGGTTGCGAATATTCAAGGAATATTCATTGGGTCGCAGGACCAATTTTTAATTCACAAGTTTATAAATTGACTTACCACACCGTATTCGATTTAATATCACCACATACCAATAGGCGAAGGGAGACAAAATGCACATACATAAATGATCCTCGAAAAAAGAGAAAAGAAAAGACTATACCCAAAAAACTACGGAGTTGACTCGCATCTCAACAAGGAAAACAAAAAAATATAGCAGGTGGCAATGGAAAAGCTTAACTAAATAAGGGCAAAATAAATTTGAGCACCAATGTGTTGGAAAAAAGAAATGACTAAGTATGAAGACATGCACAAAGGAAGAAGGACACATATGAGGGTGTGCATAGAAGCATAAAAGAATAATTTTCACAAGTTAAAGAGGTACGCGAAGGTGTGTATAGAGGTATGAGGAAAGGACCCTTGCATGTAGGTAGGACAATAGAATTATGAGTTAGAAAAATTGCAAGACATGCTAAAAATATTAAAAAGCACAGTTAACGTAATGAACATGACAAAGCTATAAATAGAAAATTGGATGGATGAGGCATGTAAAGAATAGGATAAAACACGTGTAGGGATAAGAATAGACATGAACTATGCATGGACAAAGACATGTCTAAATATAACACATGTGACAAAAGATATTTATAACACAAAGAATAAAGATGGAACTTCTAGATTTAAAGCAGGCCACATATGGAGAACCACGAGATGACACCTAAATATAGGAAAGTGTGAGCATGCAAGCTATGTATAGAGGTAGTATAATTATATATTAAAGCATGTAAGTGGTGAAGGACAAGTTCCCACCCTGTGTGTGTGTGTGTGTGTGTGTGTGTGTGTGTGTGTAGATTGTGTAAGTGAGTGAGTATGTGAATAAGGTGTATGTGCATAAGTGTGTGGGTGAGTTTGAGTCTATGTATGATTCATGCCTTATACATGAGTCCAGTAATAGAGGATGGTTGAGTGTATCTTATTGTAATGCATCATGAGTTCAATGAATATAATCTATTTTGGTTAATGATCAATTATCGTTGCGCATATTATTGTAGGACATAACCTTCATATGGTATATATCTAAATGTCATGGTAACCATGATTTGCAAGAATACATTTTGATAGTTGAACACAAGGAAGGAACTGGTAGATTTGTGCGTGGTTCGGGTGACCACTTAGGATGTGCCTAGGTGATTTGTTGGAGTGCCTGACAATCTTATTTTCCATACTAGATTACCACATTACATCTTCCCCACCTTAAGGATAAATAACCCGTTTCACTTTGGTGCATTAACCCTTTAGTTTATTTCCCTCATTCTCCTACCCCATTTCACTATAATTTTTGATAGGATTATGTGATGGGTGTCGTTATTCCTTCGTTTAATCAACTTCTTGTTGATGTCATATCAAACTAGGGGTGTGTCTAAAGCTTATGCAACAAGAGTAATGTTATCGATCTAGTAGTTATCGTAGTTATTTTTGTATTTTCTAGGGATCTCTTCAATGTCGTAAGGACTTCTTGGTAAAACATTATTTAAATCAAACTATGAAAACTTGCTTTGAAAGTAAACACACCGAAAGATTTGCTTTGAAAGGAAACACGCAGTGTGCAGAATGGAAACACACTTTCTTATGAAAGTAAACTCACTTGCTATTGAAATAAACACACTCAATTTAGAATGCTTGAAAAAATTGCAAGAAATATACGAATCTATCTAAACACATGAAGGAATAAGTATACAACAGAGTTGAACTGAAATAACTAAAACAATACAGAATTAATTGCTATTTGCTAAATAAATATAAATACCAAATAAATGAATATCTTGGTCCTTGGGGAGTGGGCCCTTACTCCTCCTCAAATCAAGATTTAACAACTCAAATTTTCTAAAATAAGAATGGTTATTTTATTGATAAAACATTCATGATTTACAAACATACTAGATCTGAGTACTTAGTCTATTTATCTTCTCTATTCTATATCTATCTCATATCATATTCTATATATATATATCTATCTATTGTAGGTCTGATTTTATATACATTTTACAATCACACTGTCTCAACGATTCTGATGAAATCGAATCATGCCCAAAATAGATGCTAAGTCAGATTATAGTCTATCAAGTAGTTGTAGGATAACTCTCCCTGGATCTGCATTTAGAAATCTTCTCATCCTTTCTTGATTGAAAGGGTTGTAGATATAAAATATTTAGATGTGGTTAGAATAGATAACTCCCATCGGTTCCGGAACTTCGGAGAAGTTCCAGAACCATAGGAAATTGTTAAGAATCAAAACCGTGAGAGTTCTGGAGCTATCCCCAGGAGTTCCGAACTAATTTCAAAAATACTAGAACTAAATACTAGAGTTCCAAAACTAGATGATGACTGTGTGATGGAGTTCCTGAACTAGCTTGGAAGTTCTGGAACTAAGTTGTGTGGGAACATATGTTGTTGAAAACATACTTGAATGCTTCCTGCTTCATTTCCTTGACTGACTAGACCTACTTTATTACAAAACTGAATTCAAACACACACTTCGTTAGGAATTCTAGAGCTTTTAACATTAGAATCACAATCAATCAAAAGAAAGACAATTACATCCTAACTCATATCAAATCAACTAAAAGTCACACAATGTAATCAAACTTAATAAAAAGGAGAGTAAGATGAGATCATATATTATACAGTAATTGGACATAATCTGCCTCATCATTTCCCCAAACTTACTTGTTTGTAATTCCCTTTACAAAATTCATTCTTCAAAAGTGGGGTTGTATGTTCTGCATTCCATTTGATTGCTCAGATCAAATGGCTGAAACTAGATTTTCCAATGTTTAAACTTAGATGTATTATACCCTGCTCCTGCTTCTATTTTCCTCTCCCACTGTTCAAATTTAGTAGGGTCTTGAGGTTCTCTATTTTTCCAAGGAGACATGGGGGTGAGAAGTAGAGGGGCCTTGTTTGTATTCCCATCCATATTTTCTTGTAGGTTTCATTGACTTGGGGAATTATTGTGCATAATTTTTTTGCCCTTTCTAAACTCCAGATCAGATTTGTTAGGGAAATTACTTCCCTTCTTCTCAAAGAAACAATAAGGAGTTCCCACCTCTTTGAGCATCCTTCATAAATATCTTCAAACTTTTCCTCCTCATAGGAGGTGAAGGAATCAATACTCTTTTACATAATGGCAAGATAGTGTGTCTTGAATCTCTCATCAAAGGAATGAGTTCTAAAATGTGTGAGAAAGGTAGAGGTTTTACCATAATGAGCTCTCATACAGAGACTTGTTGAGCAAGATTTTAATAAAAATTCATATTCCCTTCCTATCCATGCAATTTGGTTTTGCAAAACAGAGACAAATGCATTAAGCTGGCTCTCCCCTACATACAAATTGATCATAAATCTTGTGTTTTTCTCTAGCATAAAATTACAAAGATAAAATTCACATAGAAGATTTTTCTGCTCAGGGATGGATAGAGAGTAAGCTGTCATGAATTTAGATTCATCTTTTAGTTCATGTGGAAGCCCACATGCAATCCTTGACAACTTTCAGCGAATGAATTACTCTTCTAAAAACACACTATATGCAGGAGAGGGCCTCCTGTAGGCAAGTAATTTTTCACTCATAATACAAACTATATGAATTTTTGTAAGACATTTATATTTATTTCCTTCCTCCTTATAAAATTTTTCTTCCCATTCTTTTCTTTCCTTCATCTCTTCTTCCATCTTGGTCTTCAATTCTTCATTTGATGTTTTGGCTTCTCTGAGTTCCCTGCAAGTGTCATTCCATAGTTGTTTGAGTGGCAAATAGGTTAACTCAGTCTATGCAGAGACTGTGGACACAACACTGCTTTCTGGAAGCCTAAAATTCTTCCTCTTTTTCTATCAGCTATTTCTTGGTTGCTTTGATAATTCCTCAGTCCTGGCTACAAGCTGAGTTGTTATCTCTCCAATGAGCATTTCCCTTTGTTCTAATTTGAGTTTGAGGAAATCCAATTCCTCATCTTTTTCTCTAATAATGAGCTCTACTCTAGACAAGAACAAAGCATGTTTAACTTGTTGTCTTTCTTCTTCCTCTAAAATTACTTGAGGAGTTGGGAATTCTTCCTCTATCAAAGGAAATTTTCCTTTTCTTATCCTAGATGCCAACTCTTCTTCTTCATGTGGCAATACTGATGGTTTAGCCAATTCCTAAAAATCCTGCTCTTCAAATCTTTCTTCTCCTCTGTCCATTTTAGCTTGACTTGGCTCAGGAGGGGTCATGGCCATGCTGCCCAAAATATCAGCAGCTTCCTTTTCCATCCTTTCTTGCTCACTCCTTCCCTCTGGGGTTTCCCTTGACCTCTTATGAATTTTTCTTATCTGGGGAAGTTCAACATGCCCAACAGTGAATTTCCTTCTAGAGCTTCTTCTTACTATTCTTTCTTGCTCTTGCTTGGGTGAGCTATCACCGTCAGAGACATATATTGGCTCCCCTGAAGCTATTGCAGAAGAAGGAATTTCCTTCATAGGTACAGAAGGCTCTATTGTTTTGATCTTTCTCATCGACCTTCTTCTTTTTGGTATTTTTTCTCTTTCCATTTCCCTTTGTTCTTCTGCAGGGGCATCAATTTCCAGATTAGTTGAAGGAGAGAATGGGGCTGGAATTGTCCTTATGATAATATCGTGGTTTTATTGAATTTACCAAGAAACTTATCCCAAATTTCTTCTCCATTCTTATTTGACAAAAAATGGTGCTGGCATATTAAATGAATTAGAACATGATGCCTAATTGTCCCAACACCCCAGAATACCTCTGAGCCATGGTCTGGATAGAATTGAAAAGAAACCCTGAAGGTTTATTATGTACTTAGGTTTGGTGGCTCCATACTTCGATAGATGAGCATTTTAAGGAATTCTTTTCCCACAAACCCAAATTGACCATCACAAAGTTAAATATTTCACTATCCAAAATGCTACCTCACAAAGGGTTTGGGGCAAACTGCCCTTCTAACCCCTTTTATGATTTTCTTTGTATTATAGATGTACTGGGGTTCAGTTTCTCCTTCTTGCAGTAAGACTTCAACTAGTTCTTTCAAAGTCCCCTTGACAGGTTGTGGGACATGCACAATTGGCACTCCAGACACATTACTTACAATATTTACAGAAAAAGGAATAAAGATATTTCTCACCTTTGTCTTGGATTGTTCTAGGTTTATGACGAATTCTCTTACCAATTTGTCATTATGCCTTGAAAATTTCTTTAGGAACTCTAGCCATCCTGCATGCTCAAAGATGGATGCCACTTCTTCGTCTACGAGTAGCTGGGAATCATCCTCTGGTTTTGATTTCTTCTTAATCCCCATATCGGCTTGAGTTATGTCTCTTTTGATTTTGTGTGAATTGGTTGTAGGCCCTTTTTCTTAGCTACGGAACTAATGAATTTGGTTGCATGGAACCTCTGTTCTTAGCTACGGAACCTCTGTTCTTAGCTACTTTGAATTCTCTATTCTTTGCTGTGGAACAAAACTTAATTCGATGCTCCTTCCTCAAAATATTTGCAACTTATTTCACTTGAGTTTGCAATAATGATTATTAATGATAACCATGCCGCCACTTATTCCATCCAAATCAACTTCATGATTACACACTTGTAATCATAATGTATAAATAGATAACTCATCATACCTACTTTTAAATTAATTTAAATCACACATGCAAACATTTAATCAACCTTAAATAAGTTAAAAGATATAACTACCTTCCTTGATGATGTAATGCTCTTTCTATGATGACTCATCATTCCTACAAGTGGAATAAAACATGATTAGATAAGACATCTAGAATTCAAAAGAATTCCCTTTTATTTAAACTGGCCAAAAAGAGAGGTCAACCGCCATTTGCTTGTTTTCAATTAACCTTTGAGAGAATTTCTTCTTTTTTTTTCTTTTTCTTTTTTTTGGGGAAGAAAACGCCATTTGTTGGTTTTCATCTTCTTCCCTTTATTCTAGATCTATCATCTGGTTATTTGATCATTTTGGAAGAACTGGGTTCTTCCATATGATCAAATTCTTTGTCTACTTCAATCTTCCTCAAGAATTCATCCTTAGTGGGAGGATTCCTATAGAGTTTCAGCCTATGCCCATTAACTAAGAGTGTTATGTTGCTGCCATCAATGGGAAGTAACTGAATAGAACCATTGTCAAAGATCTACTCAATCTGATAGGGTCCCAACCATCTGGTTCTCAAATTTCCCTTGAATTAATGGTACTTAGAATCGAACAAAGAATGGCCAATCTCATACTTTGAATTTCCTTTTCTTGATATGTGTGTCATGTCATTACTTCCTTTACTCTTGAACTATCTTTGTCTGTTGAAGTGCTTCCAACCTTAATTCATCTAACTCATTGAATTGAAGGATTCTTTCTTTTTGAGGTGCATTCAACTCAATTCCCACCTTCACTATTTTCCTCAATTTCAAGTTCAAAATCTATAAGAAACAAGGGATTTTTTCCATAGACTAATTCATATGGTGAAAACATTGTCGTAGTTTTCCAAGTTGTATTATAAGCCCGAAAAAACTTCAGCAGTCTCTTTACCCAATCTTTTCTCCCACTTCAACTTTTTTGGTAAGGATATTCTCCAATTCTCGATTCGTTACTTTCAGCGTGTCCATTTGACTATGGTTGGTAAGGAGATGACTTCCTATGATTGATTTGGTAATACCTTGTGAAATCTTGGATCATATTAGACATGAATTGTGGTCCCCGATCGAAACTATGCTCCTTGGTGCTCCAAATTTTATCATAATTCTACTCTAAAGGAAATCAGCAATCGCTTCCTCGGTGGAAATGTGTCAATGCCTGCACTTCTGCATATTTTGTCACATAGTCAAGTACACAAGAATATATTCCTTCCCTTGTGAAGGAGGATTAAAGGGACCAACAAAATCCAATCCCCATCTCTCAAATGGTTCAACCACAACTTGAGGCTGACGAGGCACTTCATTGGTGAAAGTTGGCTATCTCATCCTTTGATAAGGATCACACCTCTTGATACATCTCTTCACATCCTTGTACAGAGATGGCCAATAATAACCAATGTCAAGTATCTTATGATCTATTCTTTTCACTGAATAGTGTCCTTCACTTGGTTCATCATGACATGCTATGAGGATGTCAAATATTTCATCCTCTCTTACACACCTACGCAAGACAAAATAAGGACCACATTTAAATAGCATTCCATTTAACCATTTGAATTGTGCACTCGTTTTAATTAACTTCTTTATCTGCTTTCTTAGTGAAAGAAGGAGTAAAATTCCTGTTGTAAGATAATTTACCATATCAAGAAACCATGGTGTTCTTTGCTTTGAGATTGCAAATAGTTGTTCATCTAGAAAGTTATTCTTGATCGGATCTTGCTCCCTGTGGTGGGTAGTCTTGACAAAAAATCAGCTACGACATTATATTTACCTAGATTTTCCACAATGGAAATATCAAATTCTTGCAAAAGTAATAACCATCTAATTATTCTTCCTCCAACCAATGGTTTGTTCATTAAATCTTTAATTGTTGAATGATTTGTTTGTACAAATATATTGTACCACTGTAATGTAATGTTTGAATTTATTGATTGCATAAATCACAAGAAGAAATTCCTTTTTAGTGGTGGTGTAATTCTTTTCAAAGTGGGAGTAAGATTCTTGCTAAGATAATAAATGGCATACATCTTTCCTTCCTCATCTTTCTCGTCCCAATCTTGCGCACCAATGGAATAATTTGAGGCATCTGTTTGGCTATGAAATGGATTTTTTCAATTAGGTCCTCTCAATATTGGGGCACTCGATTAATTTTTCCTTAGTTTCTTCAAAATCATGCTGACACTTTTCATCCCAAAGAAATTCATAGTCCTTGGTTAGCAAATTAAACATGGGGGCAAAATTTTTACTGAAATCTTTTATAAAGCACCTATAGTACCCAGCATGCCCTAGAAATGATTTGATATCTATGGGGGTTTGAGGAATAGGTAAATCTAAAATGATCCTAATTTTTTTTGATCCACCTGAATTCCTTTTTTGAAATATGGTGTCCTAATACAATCCCCTCATCCACCATCATCAAACACTTTTCATCACTAAGAGATAGGTTGTGTTGTTCACATCTTGTTAACACTCTATCCATATTTCTTAAAGCATCTTCAAATGTATCTTTGTGTATAGTGAAGTCATCCATATATACCTCGACACAATCATTTCTTAGATCAACAAAGATTACAAGTACAACTTTCGGAAAGTTGTAGGAACATGCATAAACCAAATGGTAACACCCTATAGGAAAAGGTTCCCCCATGGACATGTAAATGTAGTTTTGTCCCGATCTTCAAACCATCTCTCGATATGATTGTACCCACTAAAGCCATCTAAGAAAGAAAAGTATTGTTTACTTGAAAGGTTATCTAGGACTTAATCTATGAATGGTAAGGGAAAATAATATCTCATTGTGGCTTTGTTTAATTCCCTATAGTCAACACATATTCTCAATTTTCCATTATTTTTAGGATAATTACAAGAGGAGATACCCACTAGCTATCTGAGATAGGGTAGATGAAACCTACTTGTAATAGTTTTTCAATTTCTTGTTTGACTATATCCCTTAAAGTTGGGTTAATCCTTCTTTGAGGCTTCCTAACTGGTTTAATGTTTTCAGTATAGATGTGATGAGTGCAGATACTTAGATGAATCCCCTTCATGTATTTTTAATCCCAAGCAAAAGCTTTAGTATGATTTTTTAGAACATCAAACAATTTAGCTTCTTCATCATCCTTCAACCAATTGTTAATGTTTAAAGTTTTACCCGGTTGAATTTCAACATGTTTGGTTCCAATATGTGATGAACTAATTTGTGGGAAGGGTTTCATTAAAGTATTTAATGGACATGCATGTGGTAACAACATATGGTATGTAGCAACATCTCCAAAAGTTCCTTGAGATAGAATATTGGAAAAAGGATAGTAATGAGAATTATGATACTTATCTCTTTGCAGGCCAAATTCTTCGTCACTGCTACTTTCCAGAAATTCTTCACCACTTCTTGATGTACTTGAAACTAAAGCTACTGATTCATCCTCTCCCCATGAGAAATATCATTCCTCCGGAATGAAATCATTTTCAATCAAAGAGAACTGTTGTTGTTGTGGTTCCGGAACTAAATGTGGTGGTTCCGAACTATAACTGCAAGTTTTGGAACTAAATTCGCAGGTTCTGGAACTAAGTTCATGGGTTCTAGAACTAAGTTTGTGGGTTCTGGAACTAAGTTCATAGGTTTCATAACTATTTTTTATTGTTTCAAGGACAACAAGTTCTCATCCAATGGTGGATTAATCATCTCTTCTACTTCTCTTACATGATCCTACAATGTGATCATAGCCAAAGAAGACAATTTTTTCTTATAAGTTTTAGGAGAATCAACCCAAAATTGTTCATGATTTTCAGTAAAAGGTCGTGCAGTAGGATATAAGGAAATTTTTTTAGAGTTCTTACCATTCGAGATTGTCATATCACCTGACCTGCAATCTATTAAAGCAACAAAATCCGTAGCTAACCATGGTCTACCTAAAATAATGGGATAACCCAATGTTTTACCTTTTGCTGCAATATAAGGAATTCAACCGGATATTCCCATGACTCCACCATAACTTCCATGTCTTCATAATTCCTTTTGGTTTTCCATCTGCAATATGGTATTAGTAGGTTGTATACCTATTAATGGTAATGTTTTCATAGTATCCATTGTCATTACATTGATAGCAGCTCACAAATCTATCAAAACATTATGTACATCCTTATTTCCTATAGAGACCAAAATAATAGGACTTCCAGGATCTCTGTATTTGGGAAGTAAAATTTTTCTTGTTAATAAATCAGCAAGTTTCCCATCTAATTTGATAGTCTTGGGGTACTATTTCTTCCTTCCATGCTTTTTCATACATAACATTTTGATTAATTTTTTCAATTCTGGAATATCTTTAATTGCTTGTAATAGTGGTATTTCAATATTCAATTTCCTTAGTTCCTATACCAATTCAGACTCCTTGATTTCGATAGCTTCTTTGAATCTTTCTGGAAATGGAGTCTCAATAGTGTTGCTATCTGACTCCTTTTCTTTTCTTTCTATATCCTCTTTTGGAACAACAATACTAGGGATTTCATTTTCTTCTATCATTTCAGTGATTATAAGGGGTGGACTGTTAATGATTTTCCCAAATCTAGTTTGAATATCCTTGCAATCCATAGCATGTAAATCAACCGATTTTTCTGTTCAATTCCATAAACAGGATTTGTTTGTTTGTTTCTTGGATTTGCTACTTTGTCATGCTGGAATTTGTGTTTGGACTACATTTTCAGGTTGTGAATTCTGTGCAGGAGATCCCATGATGGCCTATTGGTTCTGATTTGGATATGTTCTTCCTTGAGAATAATTACTAGGGTTCCATCTAGGTTGTGACCAAGCATAAGGATTTCCTTCACTAGCCCATGGTTTTGATGTCCCCGAGCATACCAAGCTTGATGTTCCCAATCTTGAGGGTTCTAAGTTGGTTGATGTACCCAAGGTGGTTGTCCCCAATTTTTGGTGACTTGACCGAGCAGCCCATAGCATCTTCCGGGATTAGGAGCTGATCTTGGCATAAACTAACCCTTGGTTAGGTTGTCTCTCGAACAAAATTCAATTCTTCTATTGTAGATGAGGCACTTTGGTTTGTTTAAGCTGATTCTTAATAACGGGAAATAAAGAACAAACATCGTATAATGTTTCTTAGATTCATAGATAAGATACATTTCTGTTTTATCCAAAGGACGGTCTCTTAATGCATGTTTCTTCTCAGATCTAGGACAATACACACCAATGGTTCAGTTTTGGAGTTTTCTTTAGCTTGTAATCCATCCATAGTAGAGGTTAATTACACTAAAATGTTTGTTTTAAAGTTTTCTAACTCATCCATTAGTTTGTTCATATCTAGATTCAAATTTTCACTGATTTTCCTTTTCTAGGTCCACCTCTCGTTCTGGAATAACTTCTACAAATCTCTTTAATTCCATTCATTCTTATCTAATCAATGTCTCCACCTCCTATCAAGTTAAGGGATTCCCTAGATTCGTCATCCAAACCTTTAAGAAAAATGGTTTTACTTAACTCCTCAGAAAGAACAAATCCACATCTTTTGTTAACAAAGAGGAATCTATCTAAATAGTCTTTTATGTTTTCATCATCCTCTTGCTTGATTTTGAAGAATTCTTCCTTCCTATTTCTCCCTCTATAATAATCCTGGTATTTATCTAGGAAGGCAGTCTCCATTTGTGCCCAAGTGCTAATAGAGTTGGATGGTAATCCCATGAACCACCTCATTTTTGCATCCTTCTAAGTGGATGGAAACAACTTGAGTTTTTGATTTTCTATTTTATAATCATAGGTCTGACATAGTACCTTGAACTCAAATAGAAATTGGTCAGGATCTTCAGACGACATCCCTCTAAATGTGGGTAAATGTGTAGATGAGATATTTTTCATTGATGTATCATGATCTCCCAATTGGATTAGATAGGTAAAGGTCCTATCAGGTTCTCTCTCAGCTTCTCATGCCATTTTAAAAATATTTTCTGAATTTTCCTCCCAATCAATGTGGTAAGTGGTATGCCTTGGGAAGGTGAAAAATCAAGAGTAGGAGGTTGAATACTCAATTGAGAATCAAAACTCACCCTAAATGGATCTTGAGTGATAAGCCTTCTCCTAAAAGTTTCACTTCCTTCAGGTGACTGATCTAAGAATTCCAAAAATGGCAATTCTGTTTCTTGTCTGACAGGGGATGGTGGTGCTTCCAATTCTTGATCAATTTCCTTACTTTGACTAGAGGATGTTATGAATTCTTGTGAAGATTTTTTTGGGAGGAATCTACCCTGTGAGTCTCTTGGTCTACTCATATATTTTGTGATATAGCAGGAAGATCCTTCAACTACTAGATGTATGTTTTGTTGCTCTTGCTAACACTTAATTAGAAAGTTCCAACTAGTGATCCCCGAAAACGATGCCAAAAATGATGGGTGTCGTTATTCCCTTCATTTAATCAACTTCTTGTTGATGTCATATCAAACTAGGGGTGTGTCTAAAGCTATATGCAACAAGAGTAATTTTATCGATCTAGTAGTTGATTGTAGTTATTTTTGTATTTTCTGGGGGATATCTTCAATGTCTTAAGGACTTCTTGGTAAAACCTTATTTAAATCAAACTATGAAAACTTGTTGAAAGTAAACACACTGAAAGCTTTGCTGAAAGGAAACACACTGTGTAGAATGGAAACACACTTGCTTCTGAAAGTAAACACACTTGTTGTTGGAAATAAACACACTCAATTTAGAATGCTTGAAAAAAATTGCAAGAAATATAAGAATCTATCTAAACACTGCAAGAATAAGTATACAACAAAGTTGAACTAAAAGAATTAAAACAATATGTTATTTGCTGAAGAAATATAAATACCAAATAAATGAATATCCTGGTCCTTGGGGGAGTGGGCCCTTGCTCCAAATTGAATCAAAATTTAACAACTCAGAATTATCTCAAATAAGAATGGCTATTTTATTGATAAAACATTTAGTATTACAAACGTATTGGATTTGAGTACTTAGTCTATTTCTCTTCTCTGTTCTATATCTATCTCATATCATATTCTATATATATATATCTATCTACTGCAGTCTACTTTTATATACATTTTACAATCACATTTGTCTCAATGATTCTGATGAAATCGAATCATGCCTATAATAGATGTTGAGTAGGATTACAGCTTGATCGGGTAGTAAATGTAGGATAACTCTCCTTGGATATGCATTTAGAAATCTTCTCATCCTTTCCTGATTGAAAGGGTCGTAGATGAAAAATATCTGGATGTGGTTAGAATAGATAACTCCCATCGGTTTCAAAACTTTGAAGAAGTTCCAAAACCATAGGAAATTGTTAAGGACCAAAACCGTGAGAGTTCGGAGCTATCCCCAAGAGTTCTAAGAACTAAGTCCAAAAATTATGGAACTAAATACTGGACTTCTAGAACTAAGTCCGAAAGTTCTAAAACTAGATGATGACTTTGTGTGATGGAGTTCGGAACTAGCTTGGAAGTTCTAGAACTAAGTTGTGTGGGAACAGATGTTGCTGAAAACATACTGAACACTTCCTACTTCATTTCCTCGACTGACTAGACCTGCTTTATTACAAAATTGAATTCAAACACACACTTCGTTAGGAATTCTAGAGCTTTTAACATTAGAATCACAATCAATCAAAAGATAGACAATTACATCCTAACTCATATTAGATCAACTAAAAGTCACACAATGCAATCAAACTTAATAAAAAGGAGAGTAAGATGAGATCATATATTATACATTAATCGGACATAATCTGGCCTCATCATTATGTTCATGATTGCATTAGATTAGGCCGGAGTTGAGGAGATATCCTTCTTTAGAGGTATATCCCAAAGATGCAAGGTCCCACACCTTGGGTAAATCCTAACGTTGTCATTTAAATAACAATGTTTTACCGAACTCGGTGATATTCCATAGGTGTGTGTTTTAGTTATAATAATATGCATTTACAACTTCTCTCTCCGAATTTTTTTAAACCCTCTTCATCAACTTATAAATATTTTTACATTTCCTCCATACACTCTAAAAATGTCTTCAAATATTAGCAAGCATATTCCATCTATCTCACCTCCTCTTGATCCTTCTCTTAAGATTTCTAAGGCCACATGATCCACTCAAAAAAATTTCTTCGATTGCACTTATGTAACAACTTTATTTTTGATGCATGAACATCATGGTATGATAAACATCAAAGTGATAATTGGCCTTGTTATTTTCATTTTGAGTTATTGGAGTATCCTAGAGGTCTTAGGGGATTTAAGTAAATCATTGCAAGGTATTGAAAGGACTTGACATTTGAATTTCCTCCTTGTTGTATTTTCCCTCAAAAAGGGATTCAAAATGTAAAAGCTTGGAAAAGCAAAAATGTCTTATAAATGGGTGAGAAGAGGTTTTAATGAATGTAAGAAGCTTAATAATATGTTTAAACATGATGTTATCAGTTGTAGATAGAATGGGAGACATTACATGTACACAAAGTGATGTAATTAAGCCAAGTTATGAGGTATGAGTCATGAAGGATTCATGTAGGAAAATTGGTTAAGGTTAAATGAAGAATATAAATGGATCGGATTCGAGGGAAATTAGTTAGTCACCTCAAAGGAGAGGGAGAAAACACAGAGAAGGATATTCCTCGAGGAAAGGAGCTCGGGGGTCTAAAAGACTAAAATTTAATACAAAAGACATCGTTGTTATGAGAATCCTCTATTTTGTATTGAGAATATTGTGCAAGATGCTTTAGTTTGTGCAAGGTATTCATTTGTGTGGATATTCATAATACTTACATGTGTTTGTTTTTAATCAAAGTATGATCATCAAACTCATTGTTCTCATAATGCAATCTTGACTAGTATGTCATAGTGCTAAGAACAAGACTGTATAGCTTTAGAAAGTTTATTTGATGGGTTTATTAGTTTATTTGGGTGGAATTGTGTGTATGGAATGTGATTGCATGGTATTGAATGGATTAGAGATTTTTTAATCCATTTCTCTCTTTGCATGAATGAATAACCTTACACAACTAAACTGAGACAGGGTATGATTGGCTTAGATGAACCTAGGTGTCTATTAAATTGCAATAAGGTGGTTGAGACTATCAATAATATTGTTTTAAAGAGTAATTAAACTAAATGAAATGCTTTACTTGGTAGAGGATGTGTGTTCTTGAGTGTTGATGATGTAGGGTTTCAAGGATACCCTGTCCCAACATGGATAACAGGAATTTTGTGAATGATGATTAAAGAATATTTGTGATTTTTAATTTACTGGTAACCCAAGACTCTTAATGAGGTTAAAATAGAGCTTGACACCAAGTTTAAGGCCTTAAGACCCAAAATCCTTGATTTGTAAGCATTTTCACCCTCTTGGGCCTCGCATGTAGCACAACTAGGGTTTAGGAGAAAATGGATTTTGAAGAGCTAAATCAATGTAGTTTCCCCTAAAATTCTTAAGTTATGATAACAAACCATAGGATGGGATTTTGAAAGAATATTGAGAAACCAAGGGTTAATTTTCTATATATTCTTAACAATCATGTAGGAGGGTATGCCACACATGAAAAGGCTAATTGTGAAGGTCATATAACAAGGTATGTAGTGTTTAGGTTTTACATTATATCTTGGATCTTTGCACACTGATAGAACTTGATAATGGGTGCTAATAAATGTCACCATTGTGTCTTGAAGATATCTAAAAAGGAATTTGTGGCTAAAGTTTCTTGAGGTCGTGGCTAGAAATGCTAATGAAGGATAGAGGAGAAAAGGTGTGAGTGAGAGAGTTTGCAAAGGAGTTGATCAATGAAATTTGGTATACATGATTAATGAAAAATGGTTCCTAAATAAGTGCTTAGTTTTTACTTAGTTTACTTGGGTCACTCCCAAGCATAACCAAGCAAAGTTCTTGAACTTAAGACCACTAGGTGACAGTTTTGACAATTTTAGTAAGAGTTTGATCTTTTGAAGTTCTTGTATCATTTAGGTGATGTGTCTAACTGTGGTTTTAAGGGTTAGATAGGTTGAATGAGCTAGGAAACCTTGGTGAATCTGAAAAGGCACAAGTTGCATGTTTAGGGAGGAAGAGCTAGTTGAGAAGCATAAAGAGATGAATGAGCAAGGTAAGTACAAGTGAGTTTGAATGAAGAATGAAGTAGTTGATGATTGAATGGGAATTTATAGGGTGTATGAAGTGCGACAAAAAGAGATTGGTGTTTATGTGAATCCGTGAATCCCTTGAGGTGAATTCAAGAAAATTGAAAGTTATAAGCCATTTTTGGCCTTTAGAATGATCCTAAAATACAAAGTAAGGTAGAAGTAGTTTATTGAAACCCTCTTAATTATTTGTAGGCATGATAGAATTATAAACCTATCTCCATCATTTTGGTATTATAGCTTGAGGCTCTTGTGATTTTTTTGATATTTTAAGAATGATTTTGTGGCTAACAATGTTATATGAGTGTGTAGTGAATGAAGTGACATGTGAAGAGTGAGAAGAAGTGAATGAGAGAAATATGATACCATGAGACAAGGTTCAAATCCTTGGTGAGGTGTGAGAGAATCGACAAGGTGTAAAAGAATTGTCGAGAGAGAAGATGGACTAAGAAGAGGAAATGAGAGAGTTAATGAAGTTGTTTAGCCACAAGAACAAACAAGAAGAGATAGAGAAGAAGAAATCAAGAGAATCCAAGAAGAGAGCAGAGTATATAAATAAAAAGGAATGGATGGAGAAAAATATGAAAATTTTGAGAGAACATATAGACAAGTTAACCAAGTAATTGATGAAACCAAGATATGGGATTGATTTTGTCATGAAGAGGAAATACAAATGGCCTATAAACCAGATTATGAGGATAAATCAGATATTTTAGTTGATAAAGATAATCAAGAGTGAAGAAAGAAAGCTGAGACAAGAGGAAAAGAAAGAGGAAAAAGTTGACAAGAATAATAAAAAGAAAAGAGCCAATATAAGACCTTGAAACCAATTCAAGGGCATGGTTACATAATGCCTATGGAGGAGAAAGCATGCAACAGAGAAGGAAGATGAGAAGCCAAAGAAAACAAATGGAAGAGCAAGTGAATAAGAGGCAGACAAGAGAGAGAAAACATACTTCTTGAAGGTACTAAAAAGGTACAAGGAGACCAAGATGATTTGGCAAAAGGAAAGTACAAGTTAGGTGCAGGAAAGAATGAATGAAATGAGGAAGAAAGATGATGAAATTAGAGATAAAAATCAAATTTCAGAGATTGTAGAAGACAATGAAGCAAGGAATGAAGGTAAGGTGAGTAAATATGATGATTTTTTGATTGACATTGATGAATTCCTTGAAATGGTTCAAGAAGACTATATGTGTGCATTTAAGAATGATAAACATGATGATGAGAAAGGATGTGATGAAGTTTTTGTGGATGATATGGGTGTTATTTTGCAAAGTTTACTAGATGAGATGGATGGAAAAAATAAAAGTTCGGTATAAATGTAAAAGATATGGTTTCTTGGGCATGTGTTGATTCAAATAAGAGAAAAGAAGAAGATGGTACAAGCTTAGAGAAGTTTAACATGGTGAAGAAGATGAGTGAGCAAGAAAAAGACAAGAACATGAATATTTTGGAAAATAATATGAAGAGAACAAGTTGGATATGGATTGTATAGAGATGAAGAAGGTGTTAGAAGATGAATAAAAATACATATTTGTTGTTGTTATGTTTTTGTATGCAGGTATAGTGGATGGAAGCATGAAAATAATGAAAGAGGAGATGAAGATTGAGAAACAAAAGAGCAAAGTGAAAGAAAATGAAAGACAAAATAACACCATATGGGACCTAAAGGGTTATAAGGAAACTAAGGAAAAGAAGACAAAGAGAACAAAATGAAGATGAATAATTCAGGGAAGATGGAACTATACAAGCAAGTACAAAGATAATTTCTACCTTTGTGGGAGTATGATGTAGGAGCATCCGGGTATGATAAACATCAAAGTGATAATTGGCCTTCTTATCTTCATTTTGAGTTATTGGAGTATCGTATAGGTCTTAAAAGAGTTAAGTAAATCATTGCAAGGTATTTAATGGACTTAATATTTGAATTTCCTCCTTGTTGTATTTTCCCTCCAAAAAGGGATTCAAATTGTAAAAGCTTGGAAAATTGAAAACTGGCTTGTAAATGGGTGAGAAGAGGATTTAATGAACATAAGAAGGTGAATAAGTTGTCTAAACATGATGTTATAGGTTCTAGATAGAATAGGAGACATTACATGTACACAAAGTGATGTAATTACACCAAGTTGTGAGGTATGAGTCATGTATGAAAATTGGTTAGGGTTAAATGAAGAAGATAAATGTATTGGATTCGAGGGAAGTTAGTCACCTCCAAGAGAGAGGAGGGAAAAATCAAAGAAGGAGCTTCATCAAGGAAAGGAGCTTAGGGGGTCTGAAAGACTAAAATTATGTACAAAATACAATTATTATGAGAATCCTCTATTTTGTATTGAGAAGACAGTGCAAGATTCTTTAGTTTATGCATTTTCTTTGAGGGATTCATTTGTGTGGATATTCATAATACTTACATGTTTTTATTTTGTAATCAATGTATGATCATCAAACTCATTATTCGGTAATGTAATACTAACTAGTCTATCACAATGCTAAGAACAAGACCGGATAGCTTTAGAAAGTTACTTTGATGGGTTTATTAGTTGATTCACGTGGAAGAGTGTGCATGGAATGTGATTGTGTGGTATTGAAGGGATTATGTGATTGTGTGCTATTAAATGTGATTGAGTGTTCCTGGTGAAATGACGCAAAAAATAAATTATATCCATAAAATTTTGACGAAATAATAAGTTGTCAACCCTCTAAAAATCACCAAAACCAACTTTCTAAATATAGAATATTCATGAATAAATGAAGATTCGCCATTAAAATTTTCCCTACCCTTATCTCAAAGCTAATGAAAATACGTTTTTAGATTATTTTAACAAGTTTTAATAATTTGCAATGGTCTTTGGCCAAGGAAACTTGCATGTAAATTATTAGTAGTTTATTACTTGATTTTATATAATGAAGCCTTCCAAGTTTGCAATGGTCCTACACACAAATGATTAGTAATTTTCCTGCAAAGAAAAAACATGATGTAAAACAATGAAACAAACTTCACATTTTTATTCTCAAGGTCACCTAAGATGGCGCAATAGAAGAACATATACGGTTTGTTTGATTTGATTATATTAGATTAGATAGATATTAAAAAAAAACAAGCGTTAGATGTTATTTTATGAAAACCTACAAAAATAGTTAACAAAACAATGTTTAGACAATAAACAACATGAAGATGATACGCTAAAAAATTATAATAATCAGTAAAATTAAAACACATAATGATAGTGCATGTAATTAGGTACGCTAACATATTTTAGCTGTAGCACATGAACTTAGGTGTGTTAGCATAAGGGTTAATGATAGTGCATGCATGTTAGCATAAGGGTTAACATTAACAAGTGCACTTAGGTGCACTAGCATAAGGGTAAATGGTAGTGCATGGACTTAGGTGTGCTAGTGTAAGGGTTAACAGTGCATGTACTTAGGTGTGCTAGCATAAGGGTTAATAGTAGCACATGCACTTAGGTGCCCTAGTGTGAGGGTTAATGACAACACATGCACTTAGGTGAGCTAGTGTAACAAAATATTTTTCGGATCAAAACTATTTACGGTAGCGTACTTATGGCTATGGTAGCACACTTTACAGCTACAATATCACAAATGTGAATAAGGTAGCGCATTGAACACTGTAGATGCACAAAAAATGAAGGAAAATGGCATAATAACTATTTTCTTGGATTTTCTCTCAGTTTACTTCATCAAATGTATTGAAACTTTGTCAGTATGTTTTAAACAAGACAAATAACATGAAAAAAATGTTAGATTGACAAAAAAAATATAAAAATGATAAAAATTCATGGGAGTCCCAACATACGTACTAAAATGTATACAAGGAAAACTGAAACAAATGAAAGAAAACAACAACAATGCAATGCAAACCTTTCTTCAAGTTCTCTTACAACCTCGATGAGATAGTTGAAGTGTGGAATGGAGTACCACACTTGTTGGATCTCTTTGAATGATTTGGTTATGGATGCTCCAAACTTGGTTCCAAATGGAAGAAGGATGTGCTACGAGTAATGGATGATCAAATGGGCCTCACAAAGTGTGAATTCAAATAGAAAATCTATGGACTAATGCTATAAATTCCCAAAGCTTCCAAGATATCAATTGTGGAAAAAGATCCTCACATTTATAGATGAAGGATAGGCCATCGATTGTGGATCAATTTTGAATGAGTTGCGTAAGTGAATGTGTTTTCCCGACTTAACAAGTTGATTTGGTTTGAATAATAATTCAAGGGAAAATGAATATTTAGTTGGATTTTGATTTTATTCCAAAAGGTGGTTGTACATGAATATTTTTCTTCCACCTTTGTAGGGTTCTATAAGTTGAGTGGAGTGAGCTAGTTCAAATTGCATGAGTTGGATGGTGAAGTGGAGATAAGTAAAGGGTGAGTGGATAATTAACTATTATTTATTTAAATAGATAATTAAATTAGCCAAAGAGTATGAGTGTATGGTTAATGCATGATATAATTAATTAAATTAATTGTAGAGAGATGTGAGTGAATTCTATTGTACTATTGGAGAATAACAGTCTAGAATGCGTCTTAGGACTGATTTGGCTAATCGTGCGCGGTGATAGGAATGATTAGAAATAAGTATGTGTTTTTAGGGTGTTTATAGAGGTCAATCAACTCTCACCAACTTAGACATCTTGAATGTTACTAGTATAAGAGGAAACCATATTTATTAGAAGGGGTTTCAATGTTATAAAAGGATTAGTTACACATGTGATCAACTACATAAAGCAAGAACCAAACCAAGACAAGTCATGAAAGAAATGTGACAAACAAATGAGAACATGAAGATTCAAAGAAGAGATTATAAATATTGATGTTGATACACCATAGAAAAATCACCCATAGACAATACAAGACAGGCTCGAGACTATTAATATGAGCAACCCAAACATGTGGGGAAAGTATGAGTAGTTAAAAACAAAAAACTCCCAACCTAATCTCCTAGCCTATTCATATTATATTTATACTGAAATTCCTCAAGTTAAACTCAATACTTCATCAACTTGCATATAACGTGTAAAATGTTGAAGGGCATGTGTAGTAGATGAAAATTGTGAAGGCACATGGGTATGCACAAGAGATGTAGGAATATCATGGACATATGAATAAACATTGTAACCTTTTAAAGGGGAAAGTGAGTGTCCCTCATAAATATAGACATAAGAGATGTAACAATATTGGAAGAAACCATAGTGGATTTGTGAATGTTAGATATAGGGATTTTAGAATCAATCAACAATTTTTTGTTCATCCCTAGCTATACAAATTAATGCATTAATGTGTTGGTGATTAGTTTATAGGATAAGGAAAATTGTTGATCATCAAGATCATCAAAGTATTAAGGTGGAGGTTTGGAACCATCAATGGGAAGATCCTCCTTTAGAAGGTTCAATAAAGGAAACCATAAATGGTATTGAAAAAGAGAAATGATAACGAATTGGTGAAAGAATATAAATGCACAAAGCTTAAATGACACCCTATTGTTTTACAAAATAAATATTGATTTAGAATAGGGCGACTTAGGGAAAATAGGTTATTTCCTTTTACTTAATTTAATTTTAGATTAGGGTTAGAAACATGATGTAATATCGATCAATTACAACATGTATTAAATATAGCAAAACATGATGAAGTAAGTGAATTTATCTATTTAGATTATCTAGAACTTGATATGGGTGTGACATAATGATGAACAAGATATAAATGTGTTACAAATGCTTCGTCTTTGTTTTTGAAGTGTAGACCATACTAATACCATACCATAAAACTTAGACTAAACCATCTAACTCTATGTGGCACTTTCGTCCATAACCGACGCTTTCATCTAGGAATATATTGGTGCTCTATACTGTTCCCTTGTGACTTATTGAAATATGTCTTGTTATAAGAAATTAGGTCTCCCAAATGTGTAAAACCCTTTCTAATCAATCAAAATGACCCAAAACCCTAACCATTAGTGAAATTATTACAAAAATGTTAGTATTTAGGTGAAGTGTAATCATATATTGCCTACATTGGCACTAATCCAAAGATGCCTCAACCCACACATAGTTCTCCACCTAGATATGTGATATTTGAATGGAAACAACAATATTTGACAATTCAATCACTTGATAATGTTTGCAATGGCTTTCTTATTTAGTATTTGAGTTGACTTTGATGGTCTTTGGCTTGGGAAGCTTAACTCTAGAACATGGTTTGGAGCACTTCATACTTGTGTAGAGGTTGTTCCTAATGTGTGTTGTTGCTTTAGGGAATATTATGAGACCTTTGAATGCCTTTTCGAGATATATTTGCTTGAGTGTGTGCAAAGTGCCAAGTGATTAAATGAGTGTGTTTGACTTTCTTATATAGTGCTCCATAAGTATAATTTTGCATTAAGGTCGACCCATGAGGAAAATAATGACCCATAAAAGATATCAAATTGAGAAAACGATTGTTGGTGGAGTTAGGATGAAACTACCTCTTTTGAAACAAACTGGTTGGTGGTTTGGTCCATGAAGCGTGTATAAGGTTGGAAAGCTAAATGTGCATGATAAGTAGGACTAATATATTACTGACTGACTTAAGTTTGTCCATGAGCAAGTAAGTAGTGTAATAAGAAGACTAAGTCTTGCAGAGGACTAATGATATAATAATTAGGTTAGGAATAAGAGCACAAGTCATAATTTAGAAATTAAGCTAATATTGATATCATCGAGTGACTAATTACTAAATTTAGGTGTTTACAATTTAATTTATTAAGTTATCTATGGATTATTTAATTGCTCGACTTAAATGTGGTTAGTTTAATGTAATTGTTATTTAAAACCACTTACAACACCTACATTATGTAGATATATTATTATGAGTATAATAACAAATATTTTTTCTCTTTTAATGTTTTAACTTACCGGAAAGCCTATCATCTAATAATGAGCTTTGCAAATTATTCACGCGACGTTCCTTACTAGATGTCCATGAACATAAAAACTAGGTTAAATTAAAAAGGCATACTTTCATAATCCAACAATTGTTCAAAAATTAACACATCGAATATTTTAGCCATATCCACAATGACAATAATTATTTACAAGAGAAATACATTATGCTAAACGTATCCAATTTGAAATTAATTTTATATAATTTGAACACTATAGATTATACAACATTTTTCAAATTGGAGACATCTTTTAAGTTAACAAATTAAAGTCACTGGTCTTCAGTAATTAAAACTGAAAATTATTTTATCGTCTTAAATTTTTTAAATGAACAATTAATATATAATCTATTAACTTTTATTTTGATCTTTAGAATCTCTCTTATGAAATAACTGTTGCTTAAGAGTATATATATATACTCTAAGAGGAGATAAAATAGCACATCTTTGCCTAATGATTAGCGAGTCTTAAGGAACAAACAAACATTGAGACGTCATCATACGAACACAGCAAATGCATTTGTGTCTTTTCGTACAAATTATCACCGTGCTTAAATAAAGCATTTTAACCGACAAAAGCAGGTTCTACTTTTGCGGAAAGAGTATCTTTCAATTTAAGATTGAAAATATATTATTCTATATTGACTAGTGCCACGTGTATGAGACCACATTGCTTAAATTAAGCAATTTCACAAACACGCATAAGTATTGACGTAAATATAATTGTTTCTTACGCTTAATATAATTTATATGAGTTTATTATGAACCATGGTCACTTTTGGGGAGTTACTTTTTAAAAAGTTTAGATAGATCTTTTTAAATTTTAATTGTTTATTTGTATGATTAATCTTGAAGTTTATGGATAAACATGTGTTATTGTATGCACTTAATTAATTATATGGTTGGTAGTGTGTTTACATACTAGCAATCCTATGTGTACAATGCAATGTGAACGCCGAACGGTATATGTTATTTGATTTAGAGGGATAGTTATTATTTTTGTAGTTGATGTTGATAAGGGGTGTGATTAATTTTGTAAGTGTAGAAATTTACAAAACTTAATTTACTCATTCACAAGGACTTTACATTAGGGAGCAGCCTCTTCATGTTAATCACTCCATTATAGGGAAAAATTGAGTTGCTCTTAATAAATCACAGTAATAAGCTCACAATATTTCTACATTCAATAGCCTTACATACTTATAGGCAATGAGCTTTCCCATATCCAAGGAATCATGCCTTATCAAAAACCCAACCATCTACCCTATTATCTCTCACACGCTCCTCCAATTTCGATTTGTATTCCCAAATCACTATTTACATACAATCATATTATAATTTTCTCACATTGAAACACTAATTTGTAACAGGTCTTGTTGTCAAGAATGCACATTTAATTGGGTGTACTTTTCCTTGGATTTGGGGATGTGAACACAACACAAACAAGTGCATTTCAAATTGTTAAGAAAATATATGTTGACCATAAGTTCTAATTGAAAACAGGACCTTAAATACACAACCTCCAAATAATGGTTGGGCTCTAGAATATATATGTTTGTATTGAAACAAAATGTGTGCTTTCCTATTGTAAATTTGTTGAACTCTTTCTAATTTGTTGACCAGAAGCTATTATGTATCCATTTTCTAAAAGAAGAGATGATCACAAATCGGTTATGCAAGAGTTTATGCTTTGTTTACGTTTTTAGCATTGTTGGAACATCTCATTCTAGGGGATTCATTTTTTAGTCAAAGGAAACAACATTTTAGGAAATAGTGAATTATCTTATAATGAGAAAACATTGGAATCAGGTTATCTGAAATGACTTTGTAGTCGAAAAAATAACATAACACTTGAAAATGATACAACTAAAAAGACATTACATAGCTGGTAAAAGACTCAGAAAATTTGGTTATAAAAATTCTTAAACAAAAATAGGAACAACCAGAAGCCAAAAACAATGGTTCGTCTCAAGCTACCAAATTAGGGATAAACACTAAAAACAACTCTGATAAAAGTGTTCCATGAAAAGTCAAGATTATGAACTTTCATCTCCATGAATATAAATTGTTCCAAAAATATTATGATTAGTACCTAAACAAAAAAAACCTAGCAACTTGAGGATAAACAAATAAAAAAGCTATGATAAAAGTGTTCCCTCATTCTGAAAAAACGTATCAAAAGGGCCTTACAAAGAGTAATCGTGGAAATATCAAGGTTGTAACCCACTACAAAAGTTGAGAAATGGAGTTCTCTTGCATGAACCAGAACCGACCCTAATACTTTATAAAATTCAAGATCAAAACACTGGAAGTTGTATATGTTGCCAAATCCAAATGATTCAAACACAAGGTCATATTTCCTGTATAATTTGGGGCGGTGGGTGGAAATTGTGAACCTAAATTCTATAAAATTTAAACAAAATAGTTTCAAGAATTTCCCTGAATTTAACAAGATTTTCTATATGCGTATTACTTGGAAAATTGTGCTTTAGCAAACAATGAAAAAAAAGTTCCCTTGCAGCAATCACGTTACCTTGGGAGATTGGGTCGCTGTGCGTTGGATGCATGCTGAAGAATGAAATTATGGCTGCAAAATTGTTAGAAAAGCAAAAAACAAAATTGTTAAAAATAAGAAAAGAAAAATTGTTAAAAATATGCAAAAGCTATAAAATAAAATTTAAAAATAGTAAATCCAAAACAACATGTAAAATCGAAAAGAAAATTTGTTAGAAAAGTAAAAATCAAAACCGTTAAAATAAAGCAAAAGCAAAATTGTTAAAATAACAAAACCATCATTTAGGCCATCAAATTTGACATAGTCCTATGAATGTCCGCAAAGCTCATTCCCATAGGGGTAACGCCTTCGGCGTAATTATTGATTTAAGGTAAGTTCTTGTTATTGTGACTTCCTTCTATTGTTTGATGTTTCTCTTATGTTCTTATGACTTTCAATATCTTCTTTTTCATTTCTCTCTTTGATTTCATGTTTTCATATTTTTTCATTCATGTTTGTACTTATATCCTTCTCTCTTAGTTCTCTCACTCATCCCCTATTTTAGTTGTGGTCTAAGGTAGTGACTATTTTTGTATAGAAAAAAATTGGTCATGTAGTTTTGTACCCATTATGGAAATGATCACCTTCCTTTTAGGCTCATATATCCATTGATTATGAAATCCCAAGGGTTTGTGGCTTTGCTTATCGACATTCCTACCTAATTTGAATTCAAAGTGTTTATAAATACATGTATGTATTAGTGCATTTGGGACAAAAACACACATTGAATTTGGAAGGAGATATACATTGCAAGAGTGATATTTAAGTTGGAAGACCACAAATATTTTCCAAGAATCCACATGCCAAAACCAATCGAAGAACATTCTATCATTCACTAGTTGTTGAATGCATTGAATGATAGGGTTCGAGACACTTACATACACTATATTGCTTACATATGTGTTGATTATGATTTCGTTCAAGACTTGAGGGGGCTTAATTCAATGGAGACATAAAACACGCCCCCAATAGAATCCCTTGTTTTATGGATCTTGCAGGTGTTAAGGTATTTTTAGGGTTTTAAATAAGACTAGAAGTCGTTTCCCTATGTTCACATCAAAACAACAAAAAGTGAGTGTTGACCCTAAGAAAATGTACTAATTCCTTCCTCATGTAGAGGTCCATGTATCTACTCCACATGTGAGATGCGCATGATCATAAGGATTGGTCATGCATATAGGAGGACACAAGAAAAGGTCATACGTAAGGTAGATGTAAACCTACGGTAAAAGGATTACAAGGAGTAATATTTATGTATATTCTATGGATTAAGGGAATGCAAATCAATGACACACAAGGAAACATGTGCCACTAACCCATGGAGGTTACATATGATATAGGATTGTGAAGATGGAGAAGAAAAATAAGGAAGTACATGGGGGAAGTTGTATACACCTAGTTTTTATGCTTGCTAACCTTTTCTCTTTTATAAGGGTTGATGCATTTTCCTCCTGAGTGGGTGCCTCAAGGGGTATGCTAGAATCGGGTGTGATTGGAATTGCTCATGTGGGCTAGACCATAACATTAAAGATATGTTGTCATTATACCATAGTCACCTTATCCTCTCTTTATTTCCTCTTTTGTTCACATATTATACACATTGTGTTCACTTGTTTACACTCATGCATGCTCTTAACCTTGATTTTGGTTGTCTAGAACTTTTCATTGTCTCCATTTATTCCTTAGTTTCCGCCCCACTTTAGTTCTCACCTTTTGACCTTAGATTCCCGCCAAGGCTGATGTCACCGCTCATAAGTGAAATTTTTGGGTTTGGTTTTTGCCATGGTTGGTTCCATCACACATAAGTGATCATGTCGGTGTAAATAACACTCAACTCTCTTCATTTTATCATCACTCATTCACCATTCTAAAACACTTCACTTGCTAATACATTGAACATTTACACATATTTATGCATTGATTTATTAAACTTGAGGTTTTGGAGCTTTCCTTTTTACATTTAGGTCACCATAGTGAGCTAGGATTAGATGTCCTCTTCTTGAGATTTCCCTTTCTCCACCCATTTCAATTCTCTCTTAATGTTGTTGTCCTTAAATATGATCATGCTTCAAGAATCACATTGTACATAAATATCTCTAACCCTTCTTTGTCCTTTGTTACATGTTTTTTGTTGTGTGGAGGGTTGGTCAGTCATTGATATAGATTAAAATAGATGTATGTTTTCTTTGATCTATTATTTTTCTTGTTATGTTATGCATCTTGGCTTCATCCATCTTTTGATCTCCTCTCATTCTAAATCCTAGTAGGATACCTATTTTTATCTTAGATATAGGCCTTGGAAACCTATAGCTATCTTAGGGTTAGGGCTACTATCCTCTAGAATTATGAATCTTACACTCCTTGAGAACCTTTAGTATCTTTATCTTGTGTGTAGGTCTATGTTTTATCCCCAACATTTGAGAACCTGGTAAAGCAACCATCTTATTTTTCCATTCATTTTGATGAACCCAATGTGAAACTTACTCTATTATAGGCTACGTCGTATTTTTTCTTCTTTTTAGTTTTCCTACTTTCCTTACGCAATCATACACTATGTGAACTTTCCTCACCGAATGATCATTCTCTCACACAATCCTCTTGACCTTATTCCATCGAACCTTGTGCAAGAATTTACATGACTAATCCCATATGGTTATATCTCGATTTCTCACATTTTTTATCCTAACACCATTAACCTATGTGTAAATCTTTCTACATGTATGATCCCATTATAAAATTATTTATAGAAAAAAATCCTATCACTCTATCCTCATAAAACATCACAATGGAATATTTGATTGGTGGTTCTATTGATTATTCTTTGAAGTAACACCTTTACAACAACAATAATAATGAATTTTATTATTTTACTAAGCTAGTTCCTCATTACATTGACTTTTTCCATAGGAATTACTAACATTAAGAAATCAAAGAAACTAACTCATAATATTCACACTAGGTCTCGCATTCATAATCCCATTTTTGAATTTGAAGAGGAAGGAGAACATGAAGATATTCCTAATTCTGATTATCCTCGTGTGATAGCTTTCCCTTACTTTGTCAATTTAAATGATGTTAAATAATCAAATTTTTACCGCACTAGTTATCAATGAAGCAATAGTGGACTCATTTAAGAGATTCCCATAGGTACAAATCATGCATTAAAAGATAGAAATTACAAATTTAATTTGTATAAACTCAACAATTTATTCTTTATGCAAACTTTCTCTATATGTCTTCACTAGGCCTTGTATGAGAAAATGAGCTATTCTTTGATCAGGACCTTCTATACATTGATTTGTCATGTAAACTATTCCAAACATCTATTTTAGTCCCAAATAAGCTAATCCAAAAGTTCTAAGTTCCTACTCCATTCCCAACTACTACTTCCTTTGTTATAGTGGTCATATGCCCTTGTAGCTTTTTTTTTTTTAGGGTTTTTTGAGAATAATTTTCATTTAGAGATATTTCTTGTCGAAAAATACATTTCTAAATACCTATTTCCATCATTCATCTATTCCCAAACCCATTCGTCTCAATTCTTAAAGGGTTAAAGCCCACTCACAAAAAATAACCCTTATTAGGCCTCTCTCAAGCATGCAACTACTCTTTTCCCGAGATTCTCTATCTTGAATGAATACCAATTACTTCCATGACTTTATACATGTACAATAACACCTATCGAGGCTAACCCCAATCTTCTTTATTCCCAAACTTCATCTAAACTCAAATTTACACTTTGGACCTAATAGATTAGGCCTTGAGATGACTGCTACAGTCCTCCCCACACATGCAAATCTTATAAAATCATTATGATACCTCTTTGGTCCTCTATATTTCCTTAAAACACATAAGATTCCAATATTTCATGAGGTTTCACCATATACTTTAGGAGATATTCAAGTTTCTATTTCTTGTTACAACTCTAAAACCTTATTTCAAAGATCTAGGATTGAGATTTCCACTTTTTGTCCACTTCTTAAGGTTTCAAGGACTCAAAAGAACTCAAAATTTCTATTTTTACCTCATTCATACTCTCAAATCATTTAAACCCTTCAAACACCTTTAAAATTCTTATATAATGATTTTTGTCTAAAAACCCAAGTTGTCCTATCACAAGGAAACAAGCTTAACAAATTCATAAGTTCAAAAAAACATCATTTCAATACCCTATTATAATGCAAAAGTTCTATTTTTATGGGTAGAAAATTTCCCATTTTATTATTTTTACTTGATTACGTACGGATTGTGTCCAAATTTATTATTTCAGACTTCAAACCCTATGTCCAATTTTTTTGTTAATTCACTTAAGTTTACAACAAACAATGGTTTTTTTATAGCTTGACTAGACTCTATACATCCTACCTCAACTCTTATAAACATTGAAAGTATTCTAATAACTCCAACAACATGTAAACTCACCTTGTTTCTATGACTGTATTTTCAAAACCCATGTTTACAGGTCAATCCATACAAGATCACTATCTCGGATATCTTGTTTAAATCAATAATGATGATTCTTTATCATGAAAAGGATTGTTTCCATGAACATCGACTTATTTAAATACCTCTAATGTCTCAAATGATTCACATACATATTCCAATACTCAAAACTCAAAACCATCCATACCACTTAGGATAAAAACATGTCAAATTAGTTGAAATACAATACTTACAAGATAGAAAGAACACTCATAGACCTTCAAAACATCATGTATTATTTTGAAATTTTCTTCTTACATATATATCTCCGTCATTCTTATATATGACTACCCTTCAAAGGTATAATTTACGAAAGAACCTCAAGAATTTCCCTTGAGAGTGTTCTTCTACTTACCTATTTATCCACCATTGCATATATATTATTTTTTTCTTAGTACAAATACATGCTTATATAATTCTTGAAGAGCATTCTATCTGTCCTTCTACATCCTTCTTAGGCTTCTAAAGCTAAGGAAATGGGGTTTACCTCCTCAAACCAATGTGCTATCTAAAAATTTTCAATCTCAAGATGGTCTCAACTTGATTTCCAACGTGGATATCTTCTAAATTCTTCTTCAAACATCCTCCTTGACTTGTCTTCTCACTTTCACTTTCACTTTTTACAAAGGATTTCTCCAATTGCATCACTCCCTTTCCAAAATGGGCTCACAACAACATATAGGATCTCTTAATGGAATTCAAGAGCCTCAAATGAACCTTCATGACAATAAATTCTTGAATAGGGTTCATGGAAATGAATCTCATGGGTTACAATGAGATCTATTCCAATGGACTATCTTAAAGATTATATTTTTCCCTTACATGTAGTAATTGACAAAACTTCATATTGACATCTTCAAAAATTTAAATAGTTTTTGGAGGGAAATTCTCAAACATCTCCTTATTGACCTAATTCACCTCCTAGATAACAATATTTGGATTCTAAAAACATTTGGAAAACTTATTTACAAAGGTGAAGCCGATGCTCCTACATCATCATGTCATACAAATATTTCTTCAAAATTTCCTCGAGTTTGTAGGATATTCGCCTAATATGTTTTAAGCGCACATAAAAATTATATTTCTAGTAAGTTGGATCCAGATATCAATCATAATGAGCCTCCTACAAATAGAGAAAATATTGATCTAATTAAAAACACTACCCATCCTTCAAATAAAAAACCTACTCAACTCATTATACAAGTTTTTGATCATTTAATCAAACAACAAATTACAACAACCAATCATTTCTTGAAAATATAAAACAACTTGTCTCAACTTACTAGTCGACTTAAAATAATCTATTTGAAAATGAAAACCAAGTCCAATTCCATCCCCTCCTGGTTGGTATCAAAGAAGCATCCATTTACCAACCTTCCATTCATAATATAGTCATTCCATCTATTTAATGTGTTTCTCTTTCTCCCTACATCTCTTCCATGGACATTGGAAGGATCACACATTCCATTTCTTATGATGGATTTAATGACCCTACCCTTCATATAAAATCTTTCATCAACCTTTTCAAGGATTAGGTCAAAGATAATTCTTATGCCACCACCAAGATCTTGGCTAAAACACTCACATGAGATGCTTTGACTAGTATCATACTCTTCTAGCCAACTCTATTGTGTAACTTGAAATCCACGGTGACTACTTTAGTGAATGAATTCAAATATCACGACCTTCCTAATAAAAACATCAATGGCTTCATTAACTATAAACACGTTGAAAATGAATCTACACAATATTTCATCAAGCATTTAAAAACCTTATCCATTAAGGTTGAAAACAAAATGCTTGATGAGAGTCTATTTCAACTATTCCATAGAGCCCTCGAACCTCACCTTCAATACAAGATTATATCCTCCTCTCCTACTATATTAAGAGAAATATTTAAGAAAGTAAAACATTAATAATATATCATAAATGGGTTTGAAAATTCTTTCCTAATAAGAAACAACCTAAGAATTACCACTTCCTCATGCATCCTAGAAACAAGAATGCCACTAATGATAGAGTTACAAACACTCTTCCACAAAGGAATTATTCTAACAATATTATTAATAGCATTGATCATTCTAATCCTAAAACACAATGAGGTTCTTATTTCATTCTCTCTCACATAATGATTTTCACCAACCTCTATCTAAGGAGGATTTGGAATGATGTTTACCCCTACCATTCACCATGGTTGTAGACTCTTCTTGACCTCTTCCTTAATGGCACGATGAAATTGATTTTGGTTGGTGACATGATAATTGTGGTCATTCTCATGAAAAAAATTGCCCTTTGATTCTTTTCCTACACCTTCTTCCTTGGCAATGAATTTGATCATGAAGCTACCTGGCATGTGATAAATCCCAAAAATATGATCGACATGAGGTAATTAATTAATCCAATGAAAACATTAACTTCTATAATGATCTACTTGTCAATCATTAAAATTATGACCAACCTAATCATGGTCTTCCTCAATATAATAATGTAACCACTAATGTTGTTGACACTTCATATCCATCTAATAGTACATCTATAAAGAACACTCACAACATACAAGGTGCCAAACATATTATTAATTGTATTGAACCATATATTCTTATTTTCCTTAGATTAGATATTACAAAACTATCTATCCATGTTATTTAAGCAAAACATTCCATGAAAAGTGTTAATCCCTAATTTCATAGCCCAAATAAATTTCATTGTCTAATATGAAAATTTTCTTGCATGACCAATCATGTTTGTGGATTTTTCATCATCTCCAAATTCCATGACCCCCTATGCCCCTCGCATAACTAATCTCGTATAATATAAATTTGTTATGCTCCATATGCCATCGACCTCGTGAAGATTACTCTACCCTAGATGATCCCATAGAGATATTAGAAAAAATTAAATATGTAATTTCCTATAAGCTCCAATCCTTCATAATCTCTTCAAACTAACACCTTATAAGTTCATACTCCATACTATCCCTTAAAATTAGGACCCACTTGCAGAAATTTGTATACTCCCAAGTCAAATCCTATTTTAGGGAAGGAATCTACCCTACATGGTTTGAAAGATGCCATCTTGTAACAATGTGAAGAGATATCCATTTAAACCAACCTTACTACTGACCATTCTTCATGAATTTATTTCTCTCTTGATTCTATAATTCCCAATGAACTTTTCTTTTCACAAATGACCTAACCCTTTCCTATATTAGTCCAAATTTTCCACACACTTGTTAAGAGAGACCTTACAAATGAAGGTTATGACACATGTGTTTCTTCCCTTGATTTCATTAAGAATCTTGGCTATTCTATTGATAATATAAAATCCACTAGAGAATGTGTCAATGTTGTGACTATCGACAATTTCCCCACTAGGCTGCATTTGGCTACCTCATCATGCATGCTAACATCGTATGCATCAAATTCATAATATTTAACTTCCCCTTGTCTTATAATATCCTCTTAGGGTCCTACCACATGCATGCAATCATGTAATCTTCTTGTTAATTCGTTAAGTTCACACATCTATGGACAACTATAATGTATAAGGAGACACTAATATTATAAATTTTACATCTTCAAAAATGTGGGACATTTAAAATACCCACTCTTGAAGATCTTCCCACTATCCCATTTCAATAATATCAACACTTCAGCCATCA